>JAOVVB010000027.1:1401221-1411876 GCA_028570985.1 Heterobranchus longifilis | reverse complement strand
TCTGAATAAAATATTGAAATTTGAAACTTCCACATCATTGCATTCTGTTTTTATTCACAATTTGTACAGTGTCCCAAATCTTTTGGTTTGTTCGGGTTTGTACCTGTACATGCTCACTACACAGGCTGTAGCAGTTCTTTCCCTCTATAACAACTCTTTTGCACTAGATTCCTTGTTGTTGTTGTTTTTTTTTCAGAAAAACACAATTGTTGGAATTCTTTTAACTAGCATATCCAGCGGTACCTCGGCATGCGAATTTAATGTGTTCTGGAGGCGAGTTCTTATGACGAAATTGCGTATTGCGAAATGTAAATTTTTCATTTACAAAAGACATGTAAATGAAGTAAAGTAAGAACTAAATAGACAATAAATCTTACTTAATCTTAATTTATGATTCCTCTTGGCACCGGCTCTAAAATCGGCTCCCTTTTCTTCTTGATAACATTCTTGGGACCCATGATGCTACAGTATATCTTCATTAAATCTTACACAAAATGCAAAAAAAAAAAAAAAAAAACACACAAAAATATTTGAACTTCGCTTGGCTTTCCACTGATGCAAACAAGTTTTGAACAAACATACGCACAACTTAGTTCGTTTGCTCGAATGCTTCGCATGCCGAGGTACCACGGTAAGATCACATTTAGCTTTTGTAATTGTAATATTTATTTCATTTTTATTTCACAGCGACATGTAGGTAATTTAGCTAAAGGACTGCATTACGTGACTTAATGTAGATTTTGCATAATAAAGTCCTGACTGTTCTTTGCACATTCATGTACAGAAATAAAGCTTTGAAGTCATTTAGCTCTTTAAAAAACTAAGCAGGAACTGTTGGTTGTCAAAATGATGTGACAGCGTTAATTTGGCTGTTCTAGATGTTGGAACACTGTTGGTATTGACAGAGTTATGAGACTTAGAATTACTTTGATAAAAACTGAAATATTTTCTGAGAGCAGCTTCATATTATATATAAACCCAGTGGGCGCTATGCATGATGGGAGCATCGCTTCATTCACTTCCCTTCTTACCCTGAAAAGCCCATCGCTCTGGAATAGGCTCAATCTGGACTCATCAGGTCACACGACCTTTTTTCCATCTATCCAAAGTCCAATCTTTACACTCCCTGGCAAATGACATGTTTTTTTCTGATGCGTCTCACTAACAAGTGGTTTTCTTATGGACACACAGCTTTTTATTCCCAGTCCTGACAGCTCTAGTTTCTACTAGACAAGATTTTTTACCATGCAACTTCACCAAGGGCATCTACATTAATGATATTTTTGTCCAACTACTTTTGATGCTTCAGCACTATCTTTCCATGGTTTAGAAAATGTGTTGAACAGTTCTTAACACAAACTCCTTTGAGGGTTTCCTTCAATGGTGACTATTTTTTTGGCCATACTATGTATCTATCTCGCTATCAGTACATCCATATAGTGCTCTTTATTATTTTCACACAGCTACAAGCACAATGCATGTGTTCAATTAAACTTATTTTAAGCTGTAATGCTTTAGAGATTAGAGATTGGTAGGACTGTAGGAGGAAACTGGAGAACCCAGGGGAAACCCACCAAGCACATGGAGGACATGCAAACTCACACACACATATACACACACACACACAGACTGGAGACGAGAATCGAGCCCCAACACTAGAGGTGCGATGCGACAGAGATAAACACTGAGCCAGCGTGCCGCCTGACATTAGAGACGATTACATGCTTATTTTCGGAAATATCCAGTATCAAATATCACGAGCACTTCAGCTGAAATTATATTTCAAACCAGGACTAATCACAGGTTTAGCTTATAAAGGCCGCTGGTCTAAACACAATCCTTAAACACAATCTAATAAATCAAACTCTCTCTTAACACGCAGATGTAAAAATAGATGACCTCAACCACTTTATTATGTTTTTAAGAAAAATACCAGGTTCATGTTTCAGTGTTAATTTCTTTCCTTTATAAGCTTTTATGTGCATGTGAAAGCCTTTTAACTGTGAAATTAAGATATTACCAGGAGAGAAAAATGCATTTAACCTTTGCTCCTTAATTTCATTGTGTGATAAAAAAGAAAAGAAAAATCATTCCTGTCTCGGCGACCCAGCCCTCCTGTGTTTCTGAGAATGTGAGGAAGAAAGCACTATTGTAGTCAGAGTGGTGATATTGTGCAGTCGGCACGGCGTGATTATTGAATTTATCTCTGCTGCGGCACCAGAGAGAACGAAATTTGGGTCTGTTCTTGTGGCCTTTGTCTAAATGAGTGTGTTCATGGAGTGATAAGCTGCAGAAAGGCTCCTTTGGTAAGACACTTCTTTTCAGCGCTGGAATCAGGTCGACCTTGGAGATAATACCCGGCCCTGTCCCTGTTTGTCACGTTCGAGGACAAACCGATTATATTCTCCGGAGGCTCGGCCGAATATTGGAGCTGTCATCCTCTCGCCCACGGCGCCATTGAACTCGGTCGGAATCAGACATGTGCCGATTGTCTGCTGTACGACACACTGCGATATTCGACAGGCGACTAAAAGGTTATGAAAAATGATTTAGAGTTCAGGAAGGAGGTGCTGAACATTTTTAGATCCAGATGTTACAACCGGGAGGATCTTAAAGCTGCTCAGAAGGAAGAAACCAAGTTATACGAATTTAGGAAGCTGTTAGATAATATTCGCATTATATTTTTATTATTTGATTATGAAAGGAATAAAACACTGTGTGTCGTACAGTTATATGCAAATAACTGCAACAACACGGTGCTGTGATGAAGCAGAGGTAAAGCAATCATATTATGTTATATAAAAAGATAAAATAGTGACCGATTGTGATATAAAGGACACCTTGATGTACACACATGGGTTCATCCACAGGTTGCTGGTATCCTTCAAATAAAATAAAATAAAAAACCCACAATGAGGACTGAAATAACTTGTAACTGACAAAAGTAGACAATAAACAATAATCGACTAATAGAAATCAGATATGGCTTTTGAATGTGTTTCAACATAATCATTTTAAAATCCAGACTTAATGAAACTCACCTCTGCAAATTAATTCTCAAGTGTCTCAAGAAAAGGTTGAAAATAATTTGACCATAGTGAGATGTTGAGCTAAAGTGTCCTGTAATCACCATGACGTGTCCTCAATCTTTCTAAGCACTTAGTCAGCCTGTTTAAATGGTGAAAAGTCGTCACGCTGCTGTTTGGCATCATGGTGTGAACCACACTGAGCGAAGGCGAGAGAGAAGATCAGAAAGGACATTATTTTACAAAGAAGTTTAAGGTCCATGGGACTGCACTCCACAAGAGGGTGTGGCCACAAGAGGACAGCTGACATCACCTTGAACAGAAGGATAATGCAAACACTAACCAAAGAGTCAGGGACAACTTCCAAAAAGATTCAAGGTGAACTCCAAGGTCAAGGTCCAGCACATCGGTGTCAGATCGCACCATCCGTCCCATCATCTGTTTGAGAAAAAGATGATTTAATGGAAGACGACCCAGAAGGACTAAAGTGTTGAAAGCAAATTATAAAAAATAAAAAAAAAGCCAGAATGGAATTTGCGAAATGGATATTGACGAGCCAGAAGGCTTTTGGGAGAATGACCTTTGGACAGATGAGACAAAGCTGGTGCTTTTTGGCAAGTCACACTAGCTATGTGTTCATTAAAGGAAAAATTCTTGTCTAGACTAAGTTTGTTCACTAGACCATTCCATATCAACTCAGACGTTGGGTTAGCAGTGTTACTACAGTATGCACATTGTAAAAAAAAATGCATCAGTATTTATCTGAGAATTGGTTTTGGTATTAAGAATCACATGACGTAACATTAAGTTAAATTTCTATAGTCTAGAATTCAGGTTATTAAAATCGAATGCCTCTGAGGCTGAAATATTGTTCATAAATACAAGTGACTGAGACAGGGTTTTTCAGTAGCGTCCAGAACCGACCATTAAACGCTAATACTTGCTTTTAAGCCTGGGGTTTAAAATTTAAATATCAGCCATAAATGTCATTCCACATTTATTTTGAGTGAATGTGCAGAAAAACCGCCATGAAGCTGAACTTAATACTCCTCCTGGCTGGAGATGAATATCTTATAAGGAGAAATGCGCTCAAGTTGAATCGTCCATGATTGTGACATGGATCAAACTCCACCCTGCTTTGGTAATTGTTAAAAAAACATGGACAACCTTTGGTATTAAATCCATACAATATGCTTTTAACTCATCTTCCTGATTATCTGTGTTTACTAGTTGCCCAGCAACAAGATCATCTTTACTTTAACTATTTGATAAATGTATAATGAGGTTATCAAGATTTTAAAGGTTTTTGATTAAATCTACATTAATTCGTTGCGTATTAAATATTCCTGAAGCCTGCGAACATGTATAATCTTCATAACCGCGTTAAAATTATTTTAAGCATATTTAGTAATATATTTATGTTAAAAATGTAAATAAAACATTTGTGCTATATTAAAATCAGAATACTGATATATCATGCACATTTAACAGATATTATGTTACATTTATTGTTAAATATACCCAATGTTTCCTTTTTAAACATTATGTACAGTATTTAAACAGAGTATTCAGAGTATGTTTTAATTAATTTTTTTATTATAAATAAATGAATTTATCTTTTTCTGCTGGCAGACATTTAGAATAATATTATATACCTTCAAAGTAATATTAAGAAAACTGATTAATGTTTAAAATATTTATGTTCTAAGGTCTCTAGGTTCTAAGGTCCTCATATCGATATTCTGTGCATGTATCATTATTGGGGTGCAATTAATCACAAAACAAATGACTTAACCTGGCATAGTGTGACAAATGTGCCACAAAATCAGCCAATCAGAGTTAAGGGGACGTTTAGATGTGTATGGCTTCCTTTCCAATCTGACTTTTCTTCTGACAAGGATTTACCTTGTTTCTGTCACGTTGCCCGATTTGGATGGGCTACTCGTATTGAGCTGGAAAAGAAAGTGTTGAGAAGGTGAAATAAATAAGGTTAATTTTATTGAAACAAAGTGGATACATATACAATTGAAATACAGTACAAGTTCTAGTGCTGATGTTGTCATTTTATCATTGTTAAAAAAATATGAAAGGGCTAATTTTATAGCACTTGCGGGGATGGGGGTATATGTATGATCTGGTGGCACCCTGGTGGACATAAAAACAAAGAATTAAGGAAAAGCGTTAATAAATGAGGGAAAGTGGAAATAAATTGTGTGCGTTTAGAAGATTTGAGCGAGCGGATATTTAATTTAAACATAGTCTGTAATGAGGCCCAAATAAAGCACCATACAGCAGCAGTAAAAACTGGATCAAAATATCCCCTACAAAACGTCCCCTACATATGAATGAGTTCTGTTCTGAGAGCTCGTTCATAAGTCCAATTTGTTCATAAGTCCAACAAACATTGTCTAGGAACTAGGATACAAACACAATCGAATATACACAGTTTAAAACTAACATGTTCCATGATCTTGTTTTTGTTCTTTAGAATCCTGCTGATGGTTGAACGATTCATGTTAAAAGAATGATGCCATCTTTTCACCTCGCTCCATTCTCTCAATTATTTTCACTTGTGTCTCCATCATTATTGCCTGGTGCTTCTTTGCAGTACCAGCTTCATCGCTGATGCTTTTACACTGGCTTCCTGACATCCTGAGATGCACGCTGCACCCACATGACAATGTACACCGAACATGTGATCTAACTTCCACGAGTGAACAAAGATTTCGAAATCTTCGAAAGTTCGTAACTCGAATGTTCGTATGTAGGGGACTTACTGTATTTTGCACAATCATAGTTAAACTTTGCAATTAAACTGTGGTTTATTCCTCACCTCAGCGAACTCTAGTATCTCTGTCCTTCCCTTTAGACATGGCAACATGGTGTGTACTTCCTGTAAAAAAAAAAGCCCACTTTTTCTCTGAGAGTAATGAACTTACAGCTGGCACTGAGATAAGAGATTAGTCTAATTAAGCAGTGTGTGCCTCTATAAGAATAGAAGCTATCTCACTTTAATCTGGGTTTCTCTACAGACCTTAAAGCAGAAATCAATAAAAGTCTGGACACTTGCCCAGGAATCAAAACAAATCTCAGTCGTTTACGCCAACGTTATCTACCTTGAGTTCTTCATTTTGCAGGTAGCGTGTTTGCTGGAGTAAAAGAGACACCAGAGTTGCACACTTAACCAAGCAAAGCCTTTCAAGATAAATAATAAAATTTGACCTCTCTTGTGGACGTGGTGCCTCCAAAACATTTCTGCTTACTTATGCAAGTCGGTATTTTACGCTCATCATCTTATTTCACTTTAAATCACTGTGCTGGTAAATTCTCAAATCTGATTGGTCAGAAGCTGTTGATTAATTTTCCAGCTCTGAGTGTACTAACAGGTTTTAATATCATGAATGCGTCATCGTTGCTATAGTAACAGATCGTTCACAGGGATGTGTATGCCGGACGTTTGGTGTAAGCAGAATAACACCTGTGTGTGAATGTTGATATGTGATGAGGTGTTTATTGAACTTTTATGAGATTAATCACCAGTTTCAGTAACATTCAGAGGTAAACTGTGAAGTTGCCCAGAAACATGACCTGCTGTGTTTTTTGTTTGTTTTTATTAATTTAATGATGTAGAACTAATTAGTAATGAGTTGCTACTTGATATTGCATCTACATCAATATTGTGATAAATTGGGACACTGTGCATTTTTCTGTGATATCATGGATGATATATATTTTAAGTTAAATTTTATTCACAAACTGTCTGAATGTTTATTTGGTGTTATAATAACTTAATCATTTAATTTTAAAAATTTCAACTTCAATGTCAGTATCAAGAAATATTTTCATGTATAGACCAGGGTCAGGGTCGGTGTTCGGGGTTCGATTCTTACCTGGTGGTGTTCCTGTGCATGTTCTCCCTGTGCTTGGTGGGTTTCCTCCAAGGTTCTCCGGTTTCCTCCCACAGTCCAAAGACTTGCAGGCATAGCCTAGTGTACATTGTGATAAATATCAAGTATCGTAGAAACACCTTTAAATATCATGATATGATATTTTGGTCATATTACTCAGCTCTACTCTAATGTAGCTGAGATAATATTTCAGATTTGTTCTGCTTATTTTATGTGGTTTTTTTTTTTATTATCATGTTGAATAATTGAAATGAATTGCATTGACGTGAGTAGCGAGCGAGAGCATTTAGGTAGTTAAGTCTGGGATTGTCATCTGTTTCTGTGAAAACAGAAATACCAGCTAAAACTGTATGAATTATTGATATAAAAGGCAGATAATTCAGCTCTCACTCCGAAATCGAACCATCTGCTACCTGCGTCAATGAGTGAAATTCTCCCGCTGAATACACACATTAGGATAAAATGACTTGTTATTCTTTTGTGTGTGTGTGTGTGTGCAGGGAATGTTAAATATCACGTACTGTATTTTTAGGCGTATATTAGATTTTTTTATTAGTATTTTTCAGTCCATTTACAACATTTTCGTGAATTTTATGTAGTAAACCAGGCGTGATGTATTTTAAAACTCTAACTATGCTGTAAAATAACACACACTCGTTTTGGTAGTGAAATGTGTTGATTGGTCGTTCTTTTTTATAACAGTATTGAATCCAGTTCCCAGTTTCACTATGTTTCCTTTTGAGTAAATTTTCTTTTATGTCTATATTAACATAAGCACTAGAGGCTCTGCGAGGTCTACTGTTATACACACAGTCTCGTGTTTCTTATTCTTTGCTTACAGACATATGGTTAGGGCCATTTTGGGTTCCCAGGCCCTGCTCACGAGTACACAAATAATTATGAAAACATAATGTTTACCACCTTGTTTAAAAAAAGAAGATAAACAGCATTTGTTCAAAACAAAAATAAATTATATATTTTTTTATATAAATTAAATTTGTGGTGTATCCAAGGGTGTAATTTAGGGTTCAGTATGGATAGCAGTTGAGATCTCCGCCCATGTAAGGGGTGTTGGAGGACATGCTCCATCATCTCCCATCACACCCCTATGCGCCTGTTGAACGTCGCATTCCAGATTGATTTCCGCTTTTTCTATAATAACTTAGCTAAAAGATCATTAGTGTGCTCATGCTGTGATGTCTGGATGCCGTGGAAACTCCAGTTCCAGTTCATCCTGAAGGTGACGGGTCAGTGGGGTCGAGTTCAGGCACGGCTCACCCAAGTTCTTACACCTTCATCAAACTTAACACACCAACACGTCTTCATGGAGCTGGCTTTGTGGATCTCACAGGGGTGTCATCGTGCTGGGGTTGGTGTTTGGGTTTCTTTGTTCTTTAGGAAATTGTATTGCTATAGCACTCAAGGACATTCTATACAATTGTGTGCAATGTACAATATAAGGTTGTACAACGTTGTAGCAGCAGTTTGGGGAAAACGAACACATGGGTGCGATAATCAGGAGTGCACACACATACACACACATACATTTTGGCCTTGTAGTGTATTAAAAAAAAAAATACAAACCATACACTAATAACGTGATCAGCAGCCGTGATTCAATAAAATCCTACAGTAGCACATTCGTAACAGAGGAAGTTTTTTTTTTTCAATGAGTGAACATGCTGTTTTGATGAAGATGAGAAAACAAACAAACAAACAAAACCCCAAAGGCTTTAATAATAGTTATTTTAATTTTAAATATTAATATAATATGCATTTCTGTTTGGATGAGGTTCGATATATTCTTTTTTTCTATTAAGTACTAGTACTGGAATTTAGTCGCACACTCATAAGCGCGTATTAAAAAATGTACGGCGCCATCTGTAGAATCTTGGAATGAACTAAAATATTTACACGTTACCATGAAGTGTGCAGAATGAAGGTGTGAGATCGTGTTTATTAAGTAGATTTCAATTACACACTCATAAGCACGTATAAAAAATGTACAGCGCCATCTGTTGAATTTTGAAATGAACTAAATATTTTTTCATGGTCGATAATTTTTTTTAATGATATAAGGGAGTTTATTTTCTCTTCCCGTGGGCCGATTGTGATGAAACAAAGCCTATATGTTACCTCAGGCTTGGCCAAATGCAGCGGTAAAAACCCCATAAAAATTCATTCAGTCATTTTTACGTGATGCTCGCACAAACAAACAGACAAAGAGACAGACAAAAATTTCAAAAATCCTATTGATGTGTTCTGTTACTCATCTTACGTCACCCCAAATAATGTTTCCACAACTATCTTCAAAGTACAGACACGCCCACTTTACAGTTTTATTATATGTATAGATAGATAGTATGTGGTTTAGGTGGCATGTTGGCGTAGTGGTGAACTGTGGCCTCGCACCTCCAGAGTCAAGGGTTCGAACCTTGCTTCGGGTCTGTGTGTGTGTGTGTGTGGAGTTTGCTTGTGTTCTGGGTACTCCAGTTTCTTTCTGTCTTTCCAAAGACGTCTGTGTGTGTGTGGTACCTTGTCCATGGTATATACTGGTGCAAGTCCCCCTAACGTAGGCTCCAGGCTTCCCATGACCCTGTACAGGATAAGCGCTATAGTGAGAGTGAGAGCATGTGGGTTGATTTAACACACAATCTGGCAACCCAGATACACATGAAACGTGATGTTGATTTATTTTGTTCAAAGCTAGCACAGAGATAAAATGCTAAACAATACACCAGTGATACTTGTGAGCATGTTAGCTGGTGATGCGTCTGAGTTGATTTTATTACCAAAATGTTGTTTATGGGTTAAAAAAAAAAAAAAAAAAGAATTGAAACAGGTTAATTTCATGTACGGTTAGAGGTTTTTCCTTAGTGTCTGGAGTTTGCTCTACACTCAGCGCTGCATTGGGTCTCGTTCCAAAACCAGTCTGAGCTGAAGAGACTGTTAAACACCAATTGAAGTCCTCAGAGATGCCGAGAGGAAAAATAAAATAAACAAATCAAAACAAATGAAAAATTCCAGCCAGGAAGAGCCAGAGAACTGTGTTTTGCATTTTTTCTTTTCTTCGATTTGTGCTCGAGGACAAAAACAATAAAATCAAAGTTGCATTAAAACACAGGAGATAAAATTCCTGACTAATAAATCAGCACGTGTGTGTAACTGTGTAAAAATAATTGCGGTGTAAAAAGAAATCCAATAAAATCTGAATTAAATTAGAGCAAAAGAAATCGGTGTGGAAAAAAAAAGGTCAAAATGACTCCTTGACGTTCTAACACTTTGCGGTTTCGCCCTTTCATTAAAAGTTATCGTTTAAAAACCCCTGACAGCTTGTCCGCACGTTAGCGCCACGGCGTTCACACGCCCGAGAGTTTAGCCGTGACACCCGGCGCACGGAGGAATAAAATAATCGACGTGAGAATCAGGGGAATTATAGCCGAGATCTGACGTCTCTCGCCGGCTAATTACCGCTGCTTATGAGAGCGTGGATGATGAGAAGCCCAGAGTGAGGAGAGGTTTACCGCCGTGTCTCTCTAATCCTCACCACCAGGCTGAGCCGCACCGTGTGGGGGGGTGTGTGTGTGTATATGTGGGTGGGGGGGGCGGGTCAAATACTGTTACACACCCCGCAGCCAGAACCCTATCAAACGCCCACACCCACTGTCTCACACACCCACCCTCTCACACAGCACACACCACTCAACCACAACACTATCAC
>JAOVVB010000027.1:1358026-1373559 GCA_028570985.1 Heterobranchus longifilis | reverse complement strand
TAAAGCAGCCGGTGCCGAGAGGAATCATAAATTTGAGGTTAAATGAGGTTTAATGTCTATTTATTTCATATTTTACTGCATTTACACGTCTTTTCTAAATGTTTTGATTGTTTTTATATGCAAAAATATGATTATAGTGTTGGAAACTGGTAATATTGGTAATAGTATTAATTTTGGGTGTCTGGAACGGATTATCAGCATTTACATTATTTCCTATGGGACAATGTGTTTCACAATACAAAATTTCTCTTTTAGAACTCGACTCAGAAACGGATTAAATTTCTATGCTGAAGTACCACTGTATAGGCATTGTGTACTTTCCCCGACTCTGATATTTTGTAGAATGTTTGATTCAGGGTTTCCGTTGTAATGAAACTTTTATAAGCTTGTTATACTGTATATACATCCAGGTCACGGGTCCTTCGTCTGGCACCGAAGCCTACGTACTGTATGGATTCACTTACTACACATTAGAGGTCTTTTCCTATTGCCATCTCAGGGAGTTTTTCTTTGCCACTGTCACCCTCGGCTCGCTCATCAGGGACGATCTGATCATTGTGATTCATACACACTCACATTCCATACAAACTTGAATAATTCTTTTGATTGTGTAAAGCTGGTTTGCGACAATTACAATGAATTTTCAGAATTGTTACTTTGAAACAAACTTCTCAATGCTTCTAACAATATTCTCACATCGATGCAGTAGATTTGTACCCAAGTTCTGCTGCTGTAATTATAATCCCCGTGATATCCGGTGGCACCCAGAAGAAGATGAATTCCCTTTTTGACTCAGCTTCCTCTCGAGGTTTCGTCCTCATTTCATTTCTTCACCACTTCTACCTTGTTCAATCTCCATCCGGATTACTGTAACACTACTTCGGGACTTTTAGCCAAAACACAGTATTTGTGCTGATTTTATTATTTTATTTTTATAATACACATATAATACAGAAAATGTGTGTGCGAGAGCAGATCCTTCTGAAGTTAATGCAAGATGATTGTAGAGGTGATTTTAAATGTGCCCCAAAAATGGACAATTTTTCAGTGTTATACTGTCTCGGCTTCAAACAATAATCATTTTAAATGCAATTTATTCATATTTCTTTATGAGTATTAATACTAAAATTGGTGTAAACTTCTAGAACCATATGGTACAAAATTGTTACTTAAATTAAAGCATTCTGTGCAAAATAATGGACATTTCTCAACATATCTGTAGTGTCCGTTACCATGTCAAAATCATGTTGCAATATCTTACCAACTTAGCATTTTACAATAATACACTTTTTCAGCTTTATGACTTCTCATGTGAAATCTAAATTGGCCAAGTTTCATCTGAATGACAATTAGGATCATTGAAAGATTTGAATTCAAATAAGTTACAGACACTACACTATACAGTACTAAAGGGCATGAAAATGTGTTTAGCAAACATGTTTCTATTTATCTAATAAAAAATTTAAATATGTAGCATATTTACAAAAAACGAAGCATGGAACAGGAAATAAGAAGCATTAAGTATTATGAAAAATGGTGTTATATGATTTAAAAACCTTTTAGCACCAATCCCATGTTTTGGCAGAATATCTGTTAATAAAATCGCTATTTAAATGCTCTGTATCTCGCTATTTATAGTCATGTGGTCATGTCGCCCTGTTCTGGTGCTACCATTAAACTAAAGACAGGAATGTCCACTAGCGATGACCCGTGAGCTCAAAAAACCACTTGTGACTCAACCGTCAGTCTTTCCTCGGCGGTAACGAATCCAAAACGAGACCGGATCTCATTACTTTATCTCCACCCACGATGACTATTTTCTGTCCATATTGGCCGTTTTCAAATGCGTACCATTGGAGAGAGATGACAAGGACACGTCGCTCGTCCTGCTTCCACACTAATGGGCTTCATTAGAGATGAATGGCAAGAGTGGCGTGTGTGTTGGTGTTAAAAAAGGAAAGATTGTATGTGTGTGTGTGTGTGTGTGTGTGTGTGTGTGTGCTTGTGTGTGTGTGTCTCTCTCCTGAAGAATGATGTCACCTTTGGGGGCCAAGCTGTGAAATACTTACGAATGCAAAGAGGTTTCTTTATTCTTTAATGTTGCACCTGAGCTCTGAGAGCTGCATCAGAACGACAAGGAGACATTTTTGTCCCTCTCAGGCGTGCGGGGAAATGAGGTGCAGCTGGTCTCAGTGTTGTCAGTATATTCGCTCTTCAAATCCATTTAAACCAGATGAACCAGTATAGTGTGTGTGTGTGTGTGTGTATGTGTGTGTGTGTGTGTGTGTGTGGCGCGTGTTGGCATGAACTACATGACAGATTTCCAAACAATAAAAGACAAGCCTTGTAACTGCATTATTAAAGACAAAAACAAAAAAAAAAGGGGGAAAACATCGCATGTTGTACTGAGTAGAAATACGGAGGTTGTGTGATGGTTAATTGACAGCAGACGTGGCTGGGCGTGTCACAGGGAGGCTGTGGGTGGATGTTTCGGATATGTTTTTAGCTTGTCAGTCAGAGATGACTGTGTGTGTCGTTTTAAGCAAAAACAAATCTCGGGCGACACTTTTGCTCCGACGTCTTCAGTAATAAAGAGTGTAGGCAGCTCTCAATCATTTCATCTTAACGTCTAATTTGTTGCTGCACTACTGTCAGAGCTGCTCCTAAAGAAATCCAATCAGCTCCTTCTGACCAATCAGATTCGAGTCCTCGACGGCGCTAGGGGTATTAATCTTTTTGGCACATCATTAGTTATAACGCTGTTACATGCTGGTGCTGTTTGCCAGACATTCACCGCAAAGGAAATGTTAATTATAAGATCATAATTGATCTTGTAGGTTTGTGACCAATGGGGAACGTTCACTTGTTCTACCTTGCTTGCCTGTTTCGACTGATTTAAAACACACCGTAAGCTACGTTTAATTAAATCGAGCGCTGGCGGCATCCAGCTAATTATGCCCTCAATGTCAGGGTGTGAGTCTTGGGTAGTTAAACATGTTTTTATCTATTATATATGCTTGTCTTTGTTGTCTTGTGACCGTAGGTTTTGGTGATGATAATGACACAAAGGCTTAAACAAAGTGAAGTTCAGAGGCGACTGCATTTGACCTATAGAGCTGTAGACTACGAGTGAATTTTCAAAGGAAATACTTTAATAGGAAGTTGAGAGTCGAGAAGATTACATCATCCAATATGTGCAATTCCAAACATTTCCACTAGGTTCCAAAAGTGAGTCAATCCCAGTCAAGCCCCATGATAAAAGATCTAACTTTATTATAGAAACAATATATCTACTGCTTGGTGCAAAAAACTGTTTTGGTCTCCAACTGTACAAGGGTGAATTTTAGTAGTATAACACGTCAGGTAAATTATATTAAGGGATTAAAGTAAACATAATTAGGCTGATTTGAGTGACAGCTGCATTGCAGGTCTTAAACCGCTAGCTGTATGCTATGAATTACTTTAGCTAACCAGTTAACTGGAATCTTTGTAGTTTAAGTAACCAAAAGAAATGTAAGAGCTGACAACGTGTAGGGTACAGTATGCATGACAAAGTGCAATAAAATGCAAAGTAAGGTTGGCCACCGTAGAATTTTACCTAAGATAGTAAGGAGGCGTTTTCCTCCCAACAGCCAGACTCCATTTGTTCAACACAGTTGCCCATTTATGGATTAATTTACGCAGAGTCGTCTCCTACCAAGATGGAGATGACCAGAGCTCCCACAGTTGAGATGGAAACCCCTTCATATAACATACGAGTGACGTCATAGAGGGTTTGTCAAGCTATTTTTATACAGTATGTGGTTCAACTGTATACAGTAATATCATTCATTAGCATTTACATGATTTCAAGTCAAGTTGGCTTTTTATATTATTAACGTTCCTCATGGACCAAGTTGCTACAGTACATACAGTACACACACCACATACAGTAAATGAACAGAACTAACTAGCTGACTAGCTTGGACAAGACAGATTAACACAATAACAAAACATTTACCAAAAAAAACAACAAAAAAAAAACAATATATATATATATATAGGGACTATATATCTAAGGACTATAAAAAAAAGACAACATGCAAATGTGCAAACAAGAGTGACAACACGACATCAACATGACACAAGCCAATCCTCAGTGGAAATGAGGTAATGAGCTGAAGCAGTGAGATGAGAAACAGTAAACAATTCTTGTAAGCAGCAGACTTCTTGTGCAAATAACACGTAATAAATATTGTACAAAAAAAAAAAAGCAATTGTAGGTTGGTGTGTAAAATTGCTAGATGGTTGTTGATCAGTTTGTTTGTGCATGTGTGTGTGTGTTTATCAGTTCAGTCCCATTGTTTTGAGCTGATTGAGTTTATCTGAGTGTGTGTGTGTGTGTGTGTGAGTGTGTTTATCAGTCCAGTCCCTTTTTGTTGAGGAGTCGGATGGCTTGTAGGAAGAAGCTGTTGCACAGTCTGGTTGTGAGGGTGAAGAGTGTGTGAGGGGTGTGTGTGATAAGCCACAATGCTGGCGGCTTTGTGGATGCAGCGTGTGGTGTAGATATCTTCGATAGAGTGAAGTGAGATCTTCTCCCGATGATCTTCTCAGCTGTCCGCACTATCCACTGTAGGGTCCGAGATGTCACAATTCCCAAACCAGACAGTGATGCAGCTGCTCAGGATGCTCTCGATAGTCCCCGATAGTTAGATTTAACTTAAAGCTGAGCCTTAGAACATCTCAAAAGTCCTATAACTAGAGAAACATTTTTGTTTTCCCAATATATTTGCAATGTGTGCACGTTATCTCTTTCATACTCCTTCATCCCCACTCACAACTTTTGCAATACACGGTTAGCATAAAGCTGAGAAAATTATCAATTGTTCCAAGTAATGCTACATCATCCATGGTTTTATCTGACATTCTATCGTATCTTACAATGTATACAGTTACATATCATTTAATGCAATGCTATAAAACAAGATCTCGCAGCTGTGGAGTGTTTTACTCCGTTTTTCCGCTCTGCCCAGCCTGAACATGGGGCAGCATCATTCCTGCCTCAGTGGACTTATTAGTGCTTGATATAGTTCCAGTATGACAAATAGGTGCAATGATGATGCTGCATTCGTGCTGCAGTCACAGAAGCACAAACACTTTCAGCAAAAAAACACATCTGGTCGGAACGTTACTAAGGACACAGCGTGTTGTTTAATATCACATACCGATCTTACAAGAACCTTGTCTCCTTAATAATCGCTTCTAAGTCGTTCCAAATCGCCTTTGAACCTTTCGTGTTGCTCTGTCCACGGCTAACGTGTGGTACGAAGCTAACTAGCTTCTAACACAAGACTGAATCCCAAATCCCTCTCTAACCCCCCGATCAACAGCACTACTTGGTATGTGGAACCCTACTGTACATACTGCACTTGCTTTTTCATTTAACGCTATTTGGGATTCAACCCCAGAACAGTTAGTTAGCTGTTAATTAGAAAGCTTGAAATGTCAGTGCTAGTTAACATTACCTGCACTTCATTTTATGGAGCGTAAAGCACAGCGTATTCTGTAGTATCGTCTCATTTGCGAAAGAAGCACTGAATGAGCTGATGCTAATGCTGATGCTAGCAAACGTCACCAGATCCAGGAGGAATCACATATTTGTACAGCGTCTGAGGTCATCAAATCAAGCTTGTGCAAATTAATATCATTATTACCTTCTTCATCCATTTTCACACACTTGTTTTTTATTTTGAATAAGTCACCAAGGCCACCGCGACATACTGCATATGAAAATAATCATGCCTGTTAACGGTGCCTCCTCAGTCACATGACTACAAAAGAAGGGTCTGTAGACGAGCCATCACTTTCATGGTGTAAAATATATTTGGAGTGTATTTGTCCAGTATTATTGCCATCAAAGCCAAGCAAGTAACATCTTTTTATATGTGTTGAATGTCCTACTATAGTCTAGAGGAGACTAATACAGTTTCTCCTTTTGTTCCGCATTTCAAAAACAACACGTTGGAGACATTAGTGTCGTCTTTTTAAACTCCTCAGGCCCCAGATGGTCTCCATTTATTTGTTTCGCAAATGGAAAATGCCACCACATATTTGTCAGTGCCGTGACTGCTTTTATCAATATGGTTTATGCGCAGGTTCAGTAAAAGAACGCGAGGTTCAGAAGAAAGCACAGAATCCTCCACACAGGTCCGGTTCAGACAGGGCGGGGTGTGCTGCTCTAGGAACGTAATCAACAACACGGCGGCGCGTGGAGCCGAAGGTGCTGTTACTAGTCCACAATCGTTGCTACTTTATATTAAAGATTATTTTTGTGTTCTTATTATGTAGATGCTCTAACAATGAGATATGGCAGGAAAACCAGTTACAAGGTGCTGACACTGGCGACTCATTCCTTAAATAAGAAGTTAAATGAATATCTCTTTACAGAAAATCTCAACAGACACGCTCTTGGGTAAAAATTTTCTATATTTTGTTACTATAGAAATATCATATTAGAACAAGAGAGTTTACCAGTAACCAGTGACTCTTGCAGGTGCACTCATGTTCGGAATTGTTGTGTTAGAAAACTAATCAACACCTTGAAATCTACCTGAGAAATGTAAGGGATGAAAAAAAGTCAAAATATGGTGCTGTGTTTGAGTGAATCAGCATGGCTTGGTGGAGGGAGAAATTCATGCGTTTTTATTTCTTTCCTGCTTTTTTATTTTCCTACACCTCCTGCAGCTTCGCATTGTCAGCTGGTGGTGTGTGCATGTGTGTGTATGTGTGTGTATGTGTGTGTGCGTGTTTGTGGGTTTTTTTTTTTGTGTGTGTGTGTGTGTGTGTGCACATCTGCGGTGCTCAGGGGAGGAACATCTCTGACAGAAAGAGAGAACGAGAGGCAACAACAGAGCTCGAGAGAGAGAGAGAGAGAGAGAGAGAGAAAGTGCAAATGCACCAGGCTCTCATACACAATTCTCTAAGAGAGCCGTTTCACAGTTGTCATCCTCTTCACCTCCTCATTCAACAAGCAGAACTGGCGCGTCACTCACAACACCGTCAGGGAAACGATGTCGTGTTTTTATTTATTATTATTATTATTATTATATTTTTTTATGCGCAGCTCAACTCGAAGATGCCTGATTGACGTTTTTCCTCCAAAGTCTTATCGCATTAAACGCCATCATGATTTTAGCCATCAAGTTTTGTTTACATTATGTAACGCACTCTCGTGTGAACATTAAGACGTGCATTTTCTTGCGATTGTTTCCTCACGAGTCGTGTAGTTCCAGGGAGAGCTGGATCATTAAACAGGAAGTGTAATGAGGTAAGACATCAGTGTGTATAATCTTCAGGAGGCATCACCGGGGGGGTAACATTGTTTTGTGACACAAACGCTACGGCCTTACTAATTTAGAAAGTTATTCTGTGTTATCGGAGGCTGGCGTGAATGTCGAGGACAATGCTATCTGATCTGAATTCTGTGCAGATGATACGACACGCTGCCAAGTGATAAATCCAAACCTTTGCCTTGGACGGTTCCTCAGACCAATCCTGTGGTCCAACATTTCTTTATTTAACACTCTCACAACACTAATACTCTTCCCACCAGCAATTCAGTCCCATTTGCGATTTAATGCACAAAAAAATATATCCATAAAGAGCTAAAATTCTTTTAATCAGTAAATCAAAACAATCAGCTGGACAAAACTGCAGCTGTCGTGAATTAGTTAAATGCATTCAATGGATTTTTGGAGAATGTTGATGCCACGGTAAAGGATAGAAAATATGTTACTGCCATTGCAGTTTCCCCGGCAGTCATGGACTTACATAGGCGGCTTTACATGCATTAATATTTCACTAATAATGGGAATATTCACCCAATTAGAATAAAACTATAATGTAAACACCTCAGACGGACAGTCCGACTTGATCCTACTCGATCAGAATTTTCAGTGGGAATGAGAGGGGGTGTACGCCTTTGATAATCCATTCGGTAGATAAATAGTAGCAACACTTGAGCTGATTGTTTCTCTCTTTTTCTTTCTACACATGTTTTACCCCACATGGGGGTAACATTAGCTGGCATCAGGAGCTTCAGAGGGAGAAAATTTGTTTCCATTCCTAACTGGTAATCTCAGTGAGAACAAACAACTCTCCCTGACAGAGGCTTCTTCTTCTTCTTTTTCTTCTTCTTCTTTTTCTGTTATAATTCCGGGATTATAGTAGGCAGTAACACTTTGCGCATTTCAAAAAAGTTCTAGTCTGATTAAATGCTTTGAGCATGTTAATGCACGTCTTATCAGATCAGCAACCACAATTAAGCTGGAATCTCGAATCGGATTTAAGAAATAGTGTCCGCGTAAACGTTACTTAACTAAGATATTATCTAAATTAAAATTTCAGGCTGATCAATTCATTGTGACAAAACTATGGGGGTGGAGTTATAGTGTTTTGCAAAATAAAGCAAAATTCATACTGATATAAACAGAACAATTTTGCTAAAATATTTTTGTGATTTTTTTTATCACTATTTTGACTAACAACATTTGACTAACAGTAATACTTCTTGCTTTATTTGAAACAAAAAAATTACAAAATCTTATTGTGAAACTAGCTTTACAAAGCCTTGTATCATTTAAAACTGTGTGAGTGAGATCATAGTGTGAAAGAAGTCATCCTTCATTATTACTCATCCCTGTGATGTTTCATTTTTGTCCACTAAGCGATGATCAGTGAACGTGTTTCTGCACGTAAAGCAAGAATTCTTCACCTGCTAATGAGGAGAACAGACCTCTCCCTGACACGGACGTCTACTCTAATTGCCCTGTGCGTACGTTTCTGCGCTGCTGCTTTGTGATGCTTGGAAATCCAGACCATATCCGAACAGCCCCTGAATTCATAACTAGTCAGTGTTTTGAATAAAGATGAAAAAAAAATGCCCCCAAAAAAAGTCTCAGGTGGACGCCGCATAACTTTGATTAATCAGTTGCGCCGGATGGGACACAGTGTTAGTGGTGATGACTGCGAGATGTGGGCTGTCTGTAATGCACAGAGAGAGAGAGAGAGAGAGAGAGAGAGATTCTGCCTAAATACACCTGCAGGATTCCTCAAGACGTCAAATCTGTTGCTTTCCGTCTGTCTGTTTCTGAAATTTCAGCTCTTATTAACTGAAATCAGCAGGATCTCTAATCAATAGAGCAGTGAGCTGTAATTATACATCAGGTGTCAATCATTCTGCAAGACATGACTGGAAAAAAGCTGCTAAAACCTGTTCTGCTTTGAAAATGAAATAATAATAATAATAATAATAAAGACTATAGCAATATTAATAATACTTATAATAACAATGGAAATAATATAATATGCGTTAGACTTTTTAAAAGTGCATCTTATTCACAAAATTTAACAGGGGCGTTCAAGTCAAACCAGGACTCTTAAATAACAGATCACAGTTCTGAGAGTATAAACTCCCTTTATTTGTCTATATAATCTCCTGCTACACTAATGCACTTATCGGAGTGTTTCACTAGTGCTTGGACACCATCAAGGTTAAAGTTTTTCTCAGTCTGCTCGATCCACTGCCTGCTTCACTCTATGTCTGAAACGCTGGCCTCCAAGGGACTCCTTTAATGGCCCAAACATATGGAAATATCTTGGAGCAAGGTCAGGACTGTACGGGGGATGTGGCGGTAACTCCCAGCCGAGTCCCTGTAGCGTGAAAGTGGTGTTGGTGAATGACTGTACTGTATGTACTGTACAGTTCCCATAGACAAGTTGGCGACAGATGTTTTACTGCCACTAAGAGTCCCATCACTGAACTGTGTTTGAAGGGTTCTGTAAATGTCAATCGCCTCCTCCTGTAAATAAAGATGTTCTCCCATTTAGCCAATGTTGTAACTCGGAAGTCTGATGGAGTTTGTCTCGGCCCTCGCGTTTTGAGATAAAAGCCGAAGTTCAAAAGACAAACTAAACTTCATCTCGTCTCTTTTTTTTTTTTTGCTTTGGAATGTTTCATTATTCCCTGTAGAATTAATTACTTTGCCTGAAGCTTTATAAGCAAGGTTTTTTTTGGCAGATCTGTGTCACTCTAATATTTATTCACACCCAGTGCTGCTTTGGGAATTTCATAGAGAACTGATGTTGCCTGTGATGGCACACGTTCCACTTTCACTTCAGCACATGAAGTTAGGGGAAAATAGTCAGTGACATGGTGAGCGGTGCGGGGAAGCGATGTTAGCGTTACCAACCCAAAGATGATTATTTTTCAATAACTTACCTGGCAGGGGGCGATACCCTGATCAAGAAGATGGTTCGCCCAAGGCGAGGTTCAGACATTGCTCTCGGGCTGTGCTGACCCTTTGGGAGACTACGTTCGTGCTCTCCCTGGCACTTAGGGCCAGTGGTAGGTCAGAGGGTTAAGAGTGTTGAGTTACTGATCAAAAGGCCAGCGCTCCAACCTCCACCAAGGTGCCACTTCTGTGCCCTTGAGCAAGGCCCTTAATGCCATGTGCTCCAGTGGCGCTGTATCTTAGCCGACCCCACGCTTGACCCCAGTCTCCTAACATGCTGGGGTAAAGACTTATAACACTTATAACACAGACTTAATTTGAAGCCTTCTTTTTGGCTCTTGAGGAAAAGTCCCCCCTCGACAATCACCTTGTTGTCATCAAACGCCTGCCACGAAGTGGTTTCTTCAAGTGATGGAAGAGGAAGAAGTCACTGGGTTGGGGGAGTAGGGGGGGATGGGGCAGAATTTCTTACCCCAAGTTGTCCACAAGTTGCTCACTTTCTGGTGAGCTGAATAGGTGGGCGCAAAGCACACTTCAGTTTTTTTAAACAGGTGCGCCATTTTGGTTTGACCCTCTAGAAGCATTGTGAGGAACTATACCACTATATGCATGAAGGTCCTCATTTCCAAAAACATCATTTGGGCAAATATTTCCTGTTTTCTTTTCATATGATATTACAAAATTTATGACCGCCCCTTTTAGTTACTGTATGTTAAACACAATGCGGAACATATGTGACGTATTCCTGTTCTTACGTATGTTATACCAGCTATAGACAGACTTAAATCTTAAAAATACAGATTGTCATGTTAGTCCTTATGTCAGAAAAATTGAAGTTACAGTTTACTTCTGACTGTTAAAAAGCACAAGAGATGGGAATCATGAGGAAGAAGCCAATACAATATCACCACGATACACAGATGCCGATTCGATTTGTATTGCGATATTGTATCACAACCTTTTGTGATACAATATCGCAATATTATCTGAAATCAATTTGTTTTTTTTAATAGTATGTATGTCGGCCATGGTGTATGGCTGTGTCTCTATCTATCTATCAATCTATCTATCTATCGACCACATGGTGCGCCGCCTGCAAAGGAACTGCAACATCTTTCCATCTCAAATGCAAACACATATATACTTTATATATACACATATATAAATCTATATCGATTTTTTTTTTAATTGATACATGAAATACCACAGTAGAGAATCACGATATGCAACTGAATCGATTTTTCCCCCATCTCTACAAGCAGCTGACACTGGAGACTCTTTCCATATTTTGATTTGTTAAATCAAATCTTAATCCATCATACAGCAAACATCACCACAGTCATCCATAAAAAATTTAAAAAAAAACTGTCTATGTGAGCAGTAAAAAATAAACAACACCTTCTGAGCAATCAGATTCAAGAAGACGACAAACAGATTAAATTTGCATGTAAAGCGGTGATAACCGCCGCTGATGGTCATTTACTTGTAGTATGTGCGCCGCTTAAATTGAGCAGACCGGCGTCAAGGATGGTGATGTTGCTAATAAAGTTTATAATGACGCAGTCTGCGAGAAATGAAGCTAAATCGACGCTCACTTTCCAGCAGCAGTCTGAGTGTTATAATGAATAATGATGAAGCGCAACCACTAAAGAAGCATAATGAAGTGCAGTAATGACGGCGCAATGCATGTGCATGAGCTTTAATATTTATGAGCAAAGACTTTTCTAATGATTTGTCATCATTATTGCTGCTTTGTCTTCTCTCTCTGTCATAAAAGAAAAAAAAAAGTATCCATGACATGACAGTTTCTACTTCTTTTCCACTTGTTTGCAACCTCATGCCTCCCCTGATTGACTGGAGAATATCTTCTTCTTGAAAAAAGTGCCACTAATTGCCCTTCCTACTATCAAATGACTCCTAACGCAGCCAATATAGCAACAAACCCCAGAGGTAATAAATCAATTTAGACAGACGGAGGCATGCTCGTAAAATAATCTAATGAGTTTACCCGCTCTCTCCTACCAACCTCAGTATATTAAAGGCATGCTATTTAAAAAAAAAAAAAAAGAAAACGGAAGAGGGAGAAATAAGGACAGCACACAAAATTATACTTAATAAGACGCCTGTTGAGTCGAAGCTGTTAATGATCATCCTTGGCTTGACATTGCTTTATTTAATAATGCATATTATTTAATACAAAGAGATATAGACGTCTGGTTCAATTCTTTAGCAACACTATACACACACGTTTCTATCCTAAAGCATTATATGACGGGGACTTCGAATTCGTAGATGCAAACAAATCACGGAAGTAGCTCACGTGTATTATACAAAAAATAGACACTGCAATGCACCAGATACTAATATTTACAATTATATACAATATTTTTAGTGTATAACTGAATGTATAAAATGTCTCAAGTCTGGTATATGGTATGTGTGTGTGTGTGTGTGTGTGTGTGTGTGTGTGTGTGTGTGTGTGTGTGGGTATGAGGGAAAAATGAGTCAACCTCACGGGTTTCAATAAATCAAGTCCGGGAGCATGATGATAGAAAATGTCTCTCCTGTAAAGCTGTCCTGATGGTGAATAATCCTAATTTCAGAAAATCAACTCAACAAAACAGAGTTCACAGTCCTATACAGTGGAAAACAGCTCAGAGACAAAATGGTTTTCGGGATTCCCCTCCCGATTTAATGGCGCAGATACAACACTTTAACGTTTCACGTTTGAGATTCATTTCCACATAATGGCAGTGTGGGGAAAGGAGACAGCGATTTAGTCAAGTGGATTGGTATCCACTTGTGTATCAGGTGTACAAGACTTACTTTGTCAGACTTAAGAACAAATCCGACTTACGAACGTGTTCCCGGGAACAGACCCCATTTGTAAGTCGAGGACGACCTGTACTTCCTTTTTTTCTGGTAACATATGGAGGTTATGACTATTGTTGTTCTTACTGTATTGTTGTTATAGAAGAAAATAACTAGCTAATAAATAAGTTAAATATAAAAATGACTCATCTACAGTATGGTTATAATTTATTATTATTATTTTTTGGCATTATAAGGTGGAATACCGTTTATATTTATATTTAGTTTGTATTATTAATACTCATAACTCATCTTCTATACCGCTTTATCCTGTATTCGCCTATCCTAGGTGATTTAGGGCACAAGGCAGGATACACTTTGGACAGGGTGCCAATCCATCGCAGGGCACAGATACACACACACTCACTTACACACTACAGGCAATTTTGGGAACTCCAATTAGCCTAATCTGCATGTCTTTGGACTGTGAGAGGAATCCGGAGTACCAGGAGGAAACCCACCAAGCACGGGGCGAACATGCACACAGAGACGGGAATCGAACCTGCGACATTGCTAACCACTAAGCTACCGTGTCTCCCTTTTATTATTTTTTTATTTTACTTGTCAGGTTTATTATAGGTTTTTATTCCTAATTTTTATGTTTTATTATTATTATTTTTATTTTATTTTTATATTATTCAATTCTTAATTTTATTTTATTATTCTATTTTATCTGCCAGGGTTATTATAGATTTTTATTTCAAATTTTTTATGTTTTATTTTAACCCTGTAAAGCACTTTGGGCAGTTGTTTTAAAGTGCTATATAAATTAAGTTTTGATTTGATTTAATTTGATTTGATTTGATTTGATTTGGATAAGGGTGTTTGCCAAACGTCAAAAATGTAAAAACAATTTCTGAAAAAAAGGAACTTACTGTTGCTAAAAGTTTTTTCTTATTTTACTTTTTTGTCAAGAAGTCAATCTTTCTGCTTTTTTATTATAGTTTTTTTTTTAACCAATTTAATCTACAAGTGTCATTTTCTAAATAAACGGAAAAAAATGGATCCAAACCTAAACCCACTGATATATCGCATTCAAAATTTGTCAGAGATTAAAGCTGCATACTTCTGGCGAGAACTCCATAGTTTCACTCAGATGTGCATGATCACGGCACTAGCCAACAGATACAGTACTGTACGTCTGCGTTTTATTCCCACCTTCTAACGATGCAGCAGGTAATAAACCTGTCTCAGAGCAAGCACGGGATCGCCTTCACCCTCTCTGTTGATTTATTTATTTATTTATTTTCCAGTTGGATTTTATTTGTACAATAAAAAATTACCATCTCTAACAAAAAGACCTGTAACCTCATGCCGTTTTAAAGATTTTTTTTTAATCCACAATTTTTCATTGAAAGACAAGAAAAATTTATTTTGGTTTACGCCGACAAATCGTTCTTACAAATGGTCAGACGTCAACCTTTACTTACAGCACGTCTGTTTCCTAATGTCTGTGCTCCCTTCAGTCTATAATAGAGTTCAGAAATCCTGACTGGAGAACCACAACAGCTTCACACACACACACACACACACACACACACACAGAGCGTCTGCTGTACACAAAGTGCTCGGGCGTCTCTTGAGTGTTGCGCCGTTACCTCTCTGTTTAATGTTCTCTCGAAAATATTACAGAGACGTGTACAATAACTCCCAAACACAGCAGAACCGGAGCAGCAGCAGCAAGAGGCGAAGGACGGGAATAGATTTAAGAGAGAAACGGATGGATATTAAACACGCTAAGGTGGAAGAAGTGTGAATGATATTGCTCAGGATTTAGGCATGCCACACTTCAGTATGTACAGTACAATACTGTACTGTGATATGATGTTCGCTCAACGTCCAAACTGTGTTAGGTCCGGATTCACAGAGCAGATCTTGAACATTAAGCATCGTCGTTCCAGCTCAATTACATTCTGATTGAATTACAGTCGTCTAATATATGTTTGACTTGGAGGACGTCGTTATGTGGAGCTCAGTGTTTGACAAAGCGAAGTGCGTTTACTGGCTTAACAGCAGGTTCTCTGGTGGACCAGTGCTTAGCATTAGCATTTAGCGTTGTAAAATTTGAAAACGGAGCTCGAGTCTCACACAGGATATCGGTTTAGTTGCCAAAATTAAGTTTTGACGTCATACTTGCAGTATTGTGCTGGAGTCTTTCGTTTAACATTACACTATATTTAGTTCTGAGTGAGTAATCTGATTGGACGAGATAATAGACGCAGTTGATAATATACGGTTACAGTACTGGAACGTCTAACTCAGTGCTGACACACTCGACATCCCAGGTGTTGTCCAGTGGTTAATGCCACTAACTGTGGGTGAGAGTAGGTCTGTACGGTCCGCAGTACTGAGGAGAGAGCAGCTGTCTGACAAAACCCACATTCACAACCA
>JAOVVB010000027.1:1298726-1324481 GCA_028570985.1 Heterobranchus longifilis | reverse complement strand
TGGTCGGGTACAGGACAAGCCCCAAGTGAGTTATTGGAAAATTTCCTGGAAGTCATAAACTATGAACTTGATATATGAACACTTGATCAAAAAATGGTCTGACTCTGTGGATTCAACTTCTGAGATTGAGGATGAAGTGATGAGGACGCTGTGGGTCGTGTTGTGAGTTTGAGAATCAATACTAAAGCTTACAATGTTAAAAAAAAACCACAGATACAGTATCTAAAGCATATACATTTTTTCTTTACATTTTGTTGTTAGTTGTATTAGTATGAACGTTTATAGTCAGCGGTGGCTCCGTGCACGGTTCAGCGCTCCCGATCAGAAGGTCATGAGTTTAAATCCAAGGATAAGCTTTGTTATACTCTTGTTATACTCGTCTACTCATAAAAGCCAGCTTTCAAACATCTACAGCTATATAAAGACATCAAACACTTGCTTTACTGTAAGCATTTCATTTCAACAACCTAAAAATATTAAATTCCTAATTGAATAATATTTAATAATTTAACAATCATTTCAGATTTTTGTGATTTGCTCAGAGTGAGGCGGTTACAAATATATGACCTAAAATAATGTTAATAAATGTTGATGTACTGCATTTTTGTATTCAATCCGTATTCATTCCTTAATCTGAGATCATTTCCTTTTGTAAACTACGGCTGCACGTTTTGAAAACTCACATTCTGATACCATCACCATCGTATTGTGATTGTGATGCAATAACTGCAATATTTATCTATTAAATCTTCCATTTTGTATTCAAACATGTTCATTGAGGCTAACAGCAAATAATAACATTAAGAGGATGTTTAGTAATATTTATTCATCACCTCATAATTATAAAAAACTATTAGAAAATTCTATTGACAAACTCTACAGCGATTCCCGAGTTAGCGTATATTACCTGTTTTAAATGAAAGCTTTTTGTGATTCAATAATAGCGTAGGCCCATACTGCAATTAACATTTTTGTGCTTTCAGTCCGCTCCCTGCACCGCTCCGGCTGTGTGACGTACTCCCGACCCTGTAGAACGCTGCTCTGTTATTTCTGCTCTCCTTGTTTAATTCAAGTCGCTAGCTAGCAGGTTCTTGGTGGCACTTTCACAATGACTGCGTATAAAAAAAAGTTTCCAAAAACGAGAAGACATACTCTAAACATCGTCTAAATTTAACAGATAAAATGACAGACACGTGTTGTTAATGGCACATCTGTATTACTCACGTCAACACGTCGTACAGATATGACATAACAATGGCTAACAAAAAGACTAACAGTTAACCCAAAAACGCTAACGATATCTAAGGCTAATTTAAATCACTTATAGGATTAACACATAGCGTTACCTAACTTGACTTAAGCACATAACATAACGTAACTTAAGCACATAACGTGAACATGTACACTGAAAGCAAACTAGCATCTGACATTATTAAACTGTGGGCTAATAATGTTAGTTGTTTTCTTATTGGAGCTTTTTCTACAAATCTGGTGAACATTCGTCATGTTTAGTTTGGGGAGCTCCTGCAGACATCTGAGGATGATGATGATGATGATAGTGATGATGATGATGATGATGATCATGATTATGGTGATTATGGTGATGTGATAATGATTATTGTGATGATGATGATGATGATGATGACAGTGATGATGATGATGGTAATGGTCATGATGATGATGATTATTGTGATGATACAATGATGATGATGATGGTGATAATGATTATTGTGATGATGATGACAGTGATGATGATGATGATGATGATGATAGTGACGGTCATGATGATGAGGATAGTGATAATTATTGTGATGATGATGATGGTAATGGTCATGATGATGATGATGGTGATAATGATTATGGTGATGATGATCATGGTGATGATGAATATGTTGATGGTGGTTCATGATTATGATGATTGTGATTATGTTGATTATGAGGATTAAGTTTTAACCTTTGTTGCTTGAATATGTAACTAACTAAATGACAGTTTGAAAGTTTGAAAAATTGTAAAGAATTCACTTTTTAAAATAAAAAAATAAAAAAACCTATGCCATTCAGTGCTTATTTGTTCTCTGTGATCCGGTCAGTTCTTGTGGGATTCCATATGAACATGTAAATTATTACAGAAAAAAGTGCACGTAACAGAGACGGAAGCTGAAAGGTCGGGGCTTCCTCTGTCAAGCGTCGTGGAAATCACCCTCCACTGTTTGATATCTCCATCAGCATTTCCAACGTTTAGACTGATCCTCACCCTGCGTGCCCCCTATTCCAGACTGTGTGTGTGTGTGTGTGTCTGTACATCAACACGGCGTGTTTCCCCCAGAACATCTGCTCTCTCAGTGGGCCGTGAGCCGCGTGTTTCCTCGTCGGTCTGCTCTCGTCTCTAAACACTGACTGTGTGAGGACATTAAGGCGAAGTCATGTGCTGGTTCTGTATTTCCAGCTCCCCACAGTTCCATCGCTCTCGGCCAAATGCCTACACTTTATTATTCAAATTGGATAATGGGGGGAGTGTCGAAAGCTCCTGCGCCGCAATTCAGCCGCCTGAAGCACGACTGATGAAACTCTATCTGTTAAACTGTGAAACTCAGGCTGCTGCCGTGCACCCGTCTAATGACGTTATTTTTTTCATTAAAAAAGAGGACAGTTATGTTAATGGTGTCTGAGTAGGAGTAAAGATCACCAAGTGTGTGTGTGTGTGTGTGTGTGTGTGAGAGACAGCGAGAGAGAGAAAGAGATGGCGGCTCTTGAATTCATAATAAACTAGCGTTAGTACGCGTTGTTGATGGTTACGGAGTTTGTAGAAATAGTTAAAAGGTTAAAGCTAAAAATAATCTGATGAGCTTTAATGTACTCAGTGATATTATTATTTCAGGTCGAAGCCCACGTACTGCTCGGACTGCTGTGGATATATTTGCTCCCACCACCCGTGTTTTATCTCAAAGTGGCTTTTTACTTAAATTACTGCTTTAGTTAGCATGACGGTTCAGGAACATATAAGACAAACTGGTTTTAAACGCGGGAAGATTAAACATACACTGATCTGTCCCATCATCTGTGAAGATTCCGTTTCTAAACGTTACAGACCTTTTTTCGAGTAAGCCATGCTGTGTTGCGTGTTTGTTTGTGTTTCGTGAGGATTTGCATTGGAGGTGATGCATTGTGGTCGTTTCTGTGTCTTCCGCATACTCTGTGTATTTACGGTAAACTATTGCGTTCATTCTAAAAAGCGATGGCTGCTTTGGGGTAATCTGGCACAAAACTGCTCATATTTCATTGATTTCATTTATGGTGCAGATTTAATCTTAGGCAAATACAGAAGGACTGGCAAAGTTTCATTAAGTTTTGTCCAAACAGTTTTGCGTGATACTGTGACAAAGTTGGGTTGGACAGATATTTAGAGATACAGACAGACAGACAGACAGACAGAAATTTTTCTGAGACTGGTTTCTTTTTTGGTAAAAAAAAAAAAAACCCAAAACAAATCAAACTCTGGAAGGATGGTGCTGAAACATCAAGTTCACAGAAGAAACATGGTCTTAAAAACATCATGTTTAAAGATCACTTAAACACTGTGCAGCAGAAATCAGAGCTTTGTTGAATAGTGAAAGTCTATTAGAGAGAGAAATAGAGAGAATCATCAGAAAAAAAAGACATAATTTTTCTAGGGAGCATAAAGATTGGACTTTAAAGTGATGGAGAAAGGTCATGTGACCTGATGAGTCCAGATTGAGCCTAGTCCAGAGTGATGGGCGTGTCAGGGTAAGAACATGCACCATGCATAGTGTCCACCGTACAAGCCTCTGGAGACAGTGTTATGATCTCAGGTCTAGACTCAGCAACGCTATGTGGCACTAAAATGAAGTCAGCTGACCACCTGAGTATCACATCTATGGAGCTTCTCTTCCCTGGGGGCGCGGCCGTATAGAGAGTGAAAGACGAGTGGTTCTGGGAGCATGGGGAGAGATTTTATTGAGAAAACATTTAAGGAAGAAGTCTCTAGCGTCAGCACTTTGTAGCAGTTTGAGGTAAAGTGGTGAGTTTTTAAACATTTCTTCAGGAGTTTACACTTGGCCGTTTCTGTAACGCAGCAACCATCATGTATCGTTGTTCGTTGTTGTTTCATCGCTCCTCTTCATCACACTGCCCTGTCATTGAAGACTTTCCTATTGTGGAGTTTTATACCGTACGTAAGCAGGGGAACTGGATATGGGGGAGTTTACGGTAATTGAAAACAACCCTAGTCTCTAATTCAGGCGTCCCGAGAGATCACTGTGTGTCCTTGTGTTTCATTCTTGATGTTTTCATTCAACAGCCGAGTCTGAAAACGATCGACTGAAGAGAGCGTTCTGAATTCTGTCTTTATGGCAGAGTAATAAGCCTCTTAGAGAGGCAGCGTGTGCAGGCCTGAAACAGCATTACCCCCACTTAAAGAGAGGGAGACATTCCACAGCAAATTATGGCATCAAAGCTATTTCACGTTCGCCAAGCACAATGACATACTGTACAATTACATTTAGGATCAGAATGTATGCGTAAAGTAAACAGTGAGGGCGGCTGAATATTATAAAAAAAGAGCATGCAGCGTGTCTCCGAGTCGGAAGAAGCTCTGCTCCTGTGGTATTTACCGGACCAGTGCTATAAAGACAAATATCAGGATAAGGACAACTAAATGAACAGAGCAAAGAATACGCTCCTCTGAAGATCTTGAAAACATGAAAGCTGGAGATTTAGAGAAAATGCTGACACTGAATTTCCTTCCATTGATGTTACTATACAGTGTTAATATACAAATAAAGTTGAGTGGAGTAATGTTACATAAATCTCCCCTTATGGAAAACTGAAAAAAAAAATTATTAAATAAAGAACAAAAAATAGACAGACAGATAGATAGATAGATAGATAGATAGATAGATAGATACCTAACTAGCTAAATGAATTAAACTAAATAAATTTTTACAAAATGTGCGAGTGGAAAATGGTTGGCTCTAGTCTGCATAGACAAAAGACGGAATGAAAGAGTAAATTATAGAATGGGAAAAAAAAATTAAGAATTGCAGGATAGAAATAAAGAATAAAATTATAGAAGAATGGATGGATGGATGGATGGATGGATGATATAAACAATTAGGTATTGAAAGTAATAGAAAAAATTTTTAATAAAAAATAAATCAATAGCTAGATGGATGATAAGTACTGAATGAAAGAAAGAAAGAAAGTAAAAATAGTGGACAGTAATATGACAAATAGCAAAAAAGGACATAAATAAAATATTGATATAAAAAATAAAGTGTAAATTAAAAGTAAAGCTGGACGAATAATGTTAATTTCAAAAGCTATTGAAAGTCTGTACTTTTAAAATGAATAAAAATAAATAATGTATTAAATGAATAACGAGGTGAGGAGAGAGCTCCGGTGTGCGTGGGGAATAACGGCATGACTCCTGACACCAGCGCATTGATTTATAAACAAGAGGTCGATTCTGGGGGTAAGTGAGGACAGGTCCGGTGTTCCGACAAGAGCCTCCAAACACTCAATTATCATGCAAATAGAAAGGGAACGAGCGCACGGTGCAGGCCGAGGGAACCCGACCTCTCTGTGAGCTCTTCACTGTGTGTAAAACAATCATTTACATGGTGAAGCACGGCCTCCACGCTGCAGAGCCTCGACCACGCAGACGGCAGAAAATAAACAGGGTCTGGGACACGCGAACGTCTGACTTCCACTTCCTCCTTCTGGACTCCAGGAGCACAGAGTCTCATCTTTGTCCATTTCATGGGGTAGATGGAGGGTTTTAATAGAGAGGAGGAAAATAAGATAGCAGATAGAAAAGAAAGAAAGAAAGAAAGAAAGAAAGAAAGTCAGACGGATGGTCAGGCAGAAAGATAGACAGATGAGCAGCCGGGAATATATAGTATGAAAGAGATAAAAAGGAAAATTAAAATGACAAAAAGAAAAAACGAAAGAACAAAATGAAAGTTGGAATAAGAAAATAAGAAAGCAAAAGAAAGAGTAATGGAATTGTTAAAGAAGGAAGCAGACAGACAGACAAACCAGGATATACAGTAAAAGACAATACTGTACGTAGTCAGATGGACAGATAATTCACCCAAACAGAGAGACTGTTAAACAGACAAATGGACAGACATGAATGTATACAAACATTTGGAAAGACACATTGTCACGCAGACAGACAAATAAGCAGATAGAGAGACAGATAGTCGGACAGATAGACAGCTAAACTAACATCAAGACAGATGGTCAGAAAGGCAAGCAGACAGACAGATAAACTGATACATAGACAAACAGTTGAACAGACAGGCAGGCAGAAAGATTGACTTACGGTCAGACAAGCGAACAAGTGATAAAAGAGACAGACCAGACGGATAAGCGTATGGTCAGACAGACAGAGAGATGGATAAAGGGAACAGGAGATGTAAAGTTTGGAGATGAGATGGGCAGATAGACAGACAGACAGACAGACAGACAGACAGACAAATTGAAACAGGAGAGCGAAGGATAGAGACAGGTAGACAAATTGAGTGTCCAAATGAGAGAGAGATAAAGATAAATGGGAACAGAGAGCGAATGACAGACAGACAGACAGAGAAGTGTAGCTAGATAATGGACAGAGAGACACAAATAGAGGAGATCAATAACAAAGAGAAAAGAAAGAGGCTAAGAGACAGAGCAACTGACCAGGAAAAGTGAGCGAGGAAGAGAAAAGGATTGAAAAATTGACAGACAGACAGACAGACAGGTGGATTTTGGAGAGAATCAGAATGTGTTAAAGCCAGTATTATGTCACCCAACCAATCAACAGTCATAAGGTCATCTCCAACCTAGTACTGAGCAATGAAACTGGCCTATTAGCAAGCACACACACACACACACACACACACACACAAAATAAAGGTCACAAGCCACACTGGGCCAAGGGCATAGTGCTGTTAGCATCTTAAATGTCACTCAGTGCTAATTAGCTTCGCTGAGCTCGGAGCGTAGGTCGTTCTGTTCTCCGGTTTGTTTTATTCACGGTTCTTCGTTGATGGAACTCTGATCTCTACAGATCACCAGAGAGCCGTCAAGAAACACGCTAAACTTGCTTCTCTCGGCTTTCCACATTTTCAGTGACTTCCGGACGTGACTTAGCGCGCAACTTAGCCGGAATTCAGTTCGGCTTGGTTCGGGGCGTTCATATTAGGGCTTGATGTACAGTACGTAATCTGACAGGTTTCTGTTTTTTTTTTTTCTTTTTTAAGTACTAGTCATGAATGAACTTAATCTTTACAGTTAATGCTAGCCAGCTAGTTTTGAGCTACTCTTTTTATGTATTTAAGGTCTTTAAGATCTATTTCAATAGGGATAAATGCACATCATCACCATCATCATAATCATTATCACTATCCTGTTGTAGTCGTTCGATATCTCGCCCCTCAGCGTTTGAGACGGAGTCTGTAAAAGACATGCGAGATGTTTGGGTGTCTGGTGGTCAGTGCAGTGGAAAAAGAAAAGCAGCCACGCTGGAGTTATGCAACTGTAGGATTTAATTGGCTTGGAATATTTTAAAAGGTTCGCAAAAGAAGACTGTGTGTGTGTGTGTGTGTGTGTGTGTGTGTGTGTGTGATAGAGAAAGTGTGCTTGCTGCATGAGGAGAGATTCAGAAAGTGTGTGTGTTGGTGAGCGAGAGAGAGATTGTGTGTGTGTGTGTGTGTGTGTGTGTGTGTGTGCACTGCCATGACATTAGCAGAAGTGAAGGCTTCGTCTCCAGAGGCTGCGTTAGTGCAGTGATCAACTTTCAAGAACCTTGCTAAAGACTGCGTAGCATGTAGCCTGGTTCAGGGTGTATAAGAGGTGGAAGGAAAGACTGAGAGAAGAGGAGAGGTATGGAGAAAGTAAAAAAAGAGAGAAAGAGTGAGCTCAGCAATGCCTCTGGACTTTTCATTTAAATTATTCGGTGACATTTTCCGCTTGCCCCCACTGGGCTTTGGATGAAGATAATGATCTCCTCCTTTGGGTTCTTTGCTCTGGTGGCTACTTTCTCTCTCTCTCTCTCTCTCTCTCTCTCTCGCTCTATCTGTGTGTCCCTAAATCTTCATTACTTCCTTTCAGACTGAGCTCATTAAACGTGTGCTCTGGTTTTTACCTGCATTTTAAATGGAAGTGTATTATTTTTAGCTAATATGGTAGTAAAATGCATGAAATCATTATATGCATAAATATATAGAAATGGTCTACGCACTGTAGAAATATTGTCACACAGCTTCAGATCTGGTAATTGCATAATAATATTAATTATCATTTTGAGTGATGACAGTTTTATATATGTTTAATTTATATATTATAATATAATGTATCATTTTGCTGGCAAAATTATCACTTGGAAAAAGCAAAATTAACTACCAATTAAACAAGACATTTTTTACTGCTTGCAATTTTAATTATATTAGACTAGAAATATGTTGAATGATCTTATATTTGGTTTCCTGTAAACTTATTTCAAGAAATTATTTATAGGTTTGGCTAGATTCCAGAATATTTCACTTTGCTAAGATGCAATTTTTTTTGCACTGCTTCAAAGGAATATTAATATCAAACCGATGGCCTGAGTGAGACTTGAGCTCCAGACACTATGGTGAGATCTCTGCACACTTCCCACTGGACCACTAGGGGGCATACCGTTGAGGCTAGTAAATACAGGAAACTGTTGTGTTTGTCCCAATCTCTGATCGGATTTCTAAAACCTGTTACAAGCTAAAGGGAGCGCGGATGTGCGAATGGATTACAGTATAATTAGCATAAACGCTCCAAATAAAGGTTACACTAACGTTGTTTTAAGGTTGTATTTGCAACATTGTGTTCAGGGTCGTTCATTCAGCATTATCTCAACGTCATTTTATAAGTGAGTCTAATTTTCAAAAGCAGTGTTGGTGAACCTCATCACAACGTCAATGTAACTATATGACTACGCTCATGCAACATTAAGGTTCCTGCTGGGAAGAGTGTAAGAATCAAATATTATAAATAAATAAAATAAAAAGCCAGCACCTCCAGGGTCCAGGTTCGCATCCCATCTCATGGTCTGTGTGCATGGCATTCGCATGTTCTCCCAGTGCTTGGTGGGTTTCCTACAGGTACTCTGGTTTCCTCCCACAGTCCAAAGACTGGTGTTCCATAGGTTGTGTATGTGTGTGAATGTTTACCCGAGGTCCTACCACAATTGTAAAAATATGAATAAATACAATGGTCACCATTAGTTGGACTTCAGAGGTTCCCAGATGGATGGATGGAATAATAAAAAAGTAAAAAAAAAAAAAAAACATGCATCTGTAGGCACAATTAAATTGCCCTCTTTATCACTTGTGCACTATGTAGTGTCTACAATGTAGTGTCCATCATACAACATTCAACTAGTAGTGTGTAGTGAAAGTTTACGGTCATATAAAACAATTTGGAATACTGTCTAATTATTTTGGAATCTCTGGCTGTGAAAAACAATTCGACTGCAGTTCATGTGATACGCTTTTTCCACTAACGTTCACTTAAATGCATTCAAGTTGTAAACATTTTTAGTAATTAACATTTGAGTTTATATTTTTTATTAACCCCTAATGTACACTCATGTAAACTGTTTTCTTAGGTGTCTCATTGTAACTTTAATACCTGAATATTGTTTAATATCTCAAAATCATGTGGAGTTTTTGTTTTTCTCCCCCAAAATGCCTTAAAAAGTTGGTGGCAAATACTTTCCTACAAAACAAAAAGTTTATCATGGTATCGAGTGACTGTTCAGGATTTCTGGATGTCTGATTCGTCTGTTGCGCTCACCTTCATGTTGCAGTTGTGTAGCTGAAGGACTTCAGGTAGAACTGTCTGTTCTTTACACACACACACACACACACACACACACACGCTCTTTATCCCATTGTATCACGTCTCAGCATGGGTAATTAGTCCTTGTGATGAAGACAGATGCAGAACCGTTTATCATCTGCGTTCAGATCTGTTTGTTCTGATTCTGATTTATGATTGAGAGATTTGGGGAAATGTGATCTCACGCTAAAGCGGAAGTCTGCTTCACGCCTGCTAGCTGCTTGAGTGTGTGCAGACTATTCCTTCCTGCTAATTATTCCTTACTTAAATTTTTCCTTTTAAATTTATTTTCTTTCTTTCATCCACCCTTCCCATTTCTTTTTTCATTGCGTCCTTCGTCCATCCATCCATCTATACTTCCTGTATCCATCCGTTCTTCCTGTCTGCAAGCTATTCCTTCCTTCCTTCCTTCCTTCCTTCCTTGTTTATTACTCCTTCCTTACATTCATCAATATATTTACACTTTCATTTGACCTTCCATCCATCTTTCCATTTCCATCTTTCCTTCTGTCCTTCTTGCAAACTGTTCCTTCCTTCCATCCATCCATTTATCAATATTTCCTACCCGAAAACTATTTCTTCTTTCCCTCTATTCTTCTTTCTTTTTTTCTTTCTTCCCTCCTTCATTCCTTCATTCTTTCCTTTATGCAAAATATTCCTTCCTTACATTCACCAATCCATCCATCCTTTCCTTCTACTCTACCTGCCAATAAATATTCCGTTCCATCCTTCCTTTCTTCAGCTGCGCACTCAGTGTAGTTAGTCTCACAGTGCAGTAGCAGCATGCAGGTGATTAGCATGATGTGTAATTAGCCTTTTGTTTAGGTAGCGGGTTGTGTAGTTAGCATGTTGTGTAGTTAGCAGGTTGTGTCATTAGCATGTTATGTAGTTAGTGTATTGCATAGTTAGCATGTTGTGTAGTTAGTCTATTCCATAGTTAGCATGTTGTGTAGTTAGCATGTTGTGTAGTTACCATATTATGTTGTTAGCATGTTGTGTAGTTATTATGTTGTGTAGTTAGTGGGTTGTTTAGTTAGCGGTTTGTGTGACAGCGGTTTGTGTGACAGCCCTTTATGGACGTTTGTTAAGCAGACTCATTTCTCCATAAATAAATGTCAAGTCCTTCATTTATATGCTGTCTGTCTGTCTCTCTCTCTCTCTCTCTCTCTCTCTCTCTCTCTCTTTCCGTCCTTCCAAGCGGTGCAACGTTAGCTGTGTGTATTTTAGAAGTGTGTACACGTTAAATTTGGGACACGGCACTTCTCTAAACGAGCGCTGCACTGATGATTGTAGTGCAAATGTCTCACATTCGCCTCTTATTACACTCCTGCAGTCTGAAGCTTCAGATCGTTTAAAAGTGAGCGGCTGCAGTCAAACCCGCCGCTGCGTCTCTCCATCTCTCTCTCTGCGGGTGATGATGGAGGGAAGTTTGATGGTCGGGTTCGACTCCTCTCAGTGTAACACTGACATTGAAACACTGAAAGGGCGTCGGAGATTCGGATGAAAACTTCAAAGCCACGGCGTTCCGGCACTTCAGCGTTCCAGGGATCGGAGTTCAGAGCAAATTTTGGGATGAGAAGAGCTGAAGCCAGAAGTGAGGCAGCTGACGGCAGAATCAATCTAGTGATGGATTCACACTGTGTCAAGTGTGTGTGTGTGTGTGTGAGACAGAAAAGTGCAACTCTGTCCTGGCAGTGTCACCTACAAGCAGCAATTTTCCCCTCTGAGGTCACATCACACGGTCCAAAGAGCATTTACACACACACACACACATACACACACACACACACACACACACACAAGCTGTAGCTCACTCAATCTCATTAGACATGCAAATGCCTGTTTATCCAGTCCAAACAGTAGATAGCAGCTGAGTCCCAATAAAGTTAACTCTGCTGCCAGGAGTATGTGTGTGTGTGTCCAATCACAGCAACAAACACACACATACACACATGCACACACGCACGCACACACACACACACACACACACACACACACACACACACACACACACACACCCATGGCAGCAGAGTTAACTTTATCTAGAGATTAAATAAACAGGAAAATTAAACTTCCTTCCTTCATTTATTCATTCATTTCTTCCTTTTTTCTTTAATCCCTCTTTCCTGCAACCTATTAATTCATTTGTACGTTTCTTTCCTTACAGCAAAATGTTCCCTCGTTCCTTCCATACATCCATTCAGCCAACCTTCCTTTCTTTTATCCTGCAAACTATTCTTTCTGTTTCTTTTTCTTTCCCCCCTTCATTCCTTTTTTTTGCAAATGATGCCATCAACCCGGTTGTGCAGTTAGAATGTTGTATATCAACCATCTTTTCTTTCTTCCTTCACTCCTATCTTACTTAATCTCTCCTTCCTGCAAACTATTCCTTTCTTCATTCCTTGAACCCTCATTTGTACAAACTGTGCTTCCCATCAATTAATCATTCTTTCTTCCTTCCTTCCTTTCTCTACTTCTTTACAGCATGCCCTTGTCATTTACACACATAGGCACATGTGCACACACAAACGTGCACACACAAACACACACACACACATGCACGTTCTTACACTTTGTCAGTTGTTGTGAAATCAGAACACACACTTGGCTGAGTGTTTAATGAGGCATGAAGAACACGTTCACCAGAAACAATTCCACTTCTGTTTAATTGGCTGACTTGTTACGGGTCTGCACACACAAACACACACACACACGCACAGTTTAAACTGTGTTTATGGCAGATTTTGCTCCACACCGACGCATGTGTTCATAAGAAACGCCGTCGCTCCAGCCTTCCCTTCTTTATTTCTGGCATTCTCTTCTTTCCTCCTTGTTCCTTTAGCGTGTGTGTTTTGATCCTAAAGGAGAAGCGGGATGATGCTGTTGCTCCTGCACCGCACTCCATTAGCCTTTAGACTCAGGGTACGGGACCGGCAGGTCATACTGACCAATTTGTGTGTTATTGTGGGGGAGCGAGCCCTCAGAGCTCAAGGAGTTTTGACTTGTTCGTTGTTTGACTTACTTAATTTAACATTCTAAATATCTGACAATCAAAACTTTAATCCCAAAACACATGTCTTATTCCCACCTTGATGGAGCACTCCACTCATCCTTCTTCTTCCACTGTCTCAGGTTGAGGGTCTGTTCTTTAATTCAGTGCAGGAGGAACAGCAGCACCTCTTCCCCGTGCACTTCTTTCAAGCGTCTCCAAACTGTCTCCATAAAAGTCATTTCAGCATCACTGCGAAATTCCTTATTTTAGCTTTTCCCGTCCAAAAAATAGCATCCGTGCCGCTCGGTGCGGCAGGAGCGGAGCGCCCGCTGAGGCGTGTGTGAAATCAGCACAGCGTGGGGTAAAGTGGTCATTCCCTACAGACAGACAGACAGAAAGGAGGAGGAAATGAGGGGAAAAAAAGATTTCCTTTTTTCTCACCAAGGCTGTGAGAGCTGAGATAGACTCGAAGAGCCACCAGGTGAAGCAACATCTGGAACGAGGGCAAGTAGACGATGGCGGGGGATGAGGGGAGGAGTTTGGGTGGTGTGGGGGGGAAGGGTATGGGGAAGGCAGAAAAAATTTTCTCTGGTTTCCCAATGTTTTATGAGCGTTATGGTAGAAAATCCACCATCATGAACTGTAATACACTGGGAAAGAAGTTTCAAAACAATCAGGGATCAGGGACGCACAGAGGTCACAGGTTATACACTGATGAAGGATGGTCATGCCATTAATGTACAGTCAATGATGAGGCCAGTGATGATTCAGGGAAGGTGGAGTCTATACAATGATGGGGATGAGGCACTGGGCAGGGTCAAGCCAATGATGAGTCGAATTGTAGCGCAGCCACATAAAGGGCTTTTTATATAGGCTTTGTATAAGCAGATTTACAAAAAGAAAGAAAACTGCTGTGCCTTATAAATCGCACCCGGTATGGTTTATGTGTCCCAAAGACTTTGTGTTTTGGTTCGGGATAAAGTATCATGAGAGTGCGCAGCCGTGTCACGAGGTCATCCTGATGGCGTAACAGGGTCAGGGGATCCTGTTAAAAGGACGCTAGGGGAGAAGCTCTAGGAGGAGAGTATTAGGAGTTACAGCGCGCTGTTTTTGGGGTTCATGAATTCGGAGTTCGAAGGCTATTGTGAAGACTGTCGTCGGCGGATATCCTTTTCTATTGGATTATCACCACCCGGTCTACTTCACCACTTCACTCCAGCTCCAAAATCGTGCTCCCGGATTATTGCCATCGCTTCCGGTGAGGCCGATTCAGCTCTCCACACCATTCACAAATAACCCGGACTTTGGACAATCCCTCTACTCACTTACACACCATCGCTTTTTGTGTATATTTTGTAAATACTTATTATTATTATAAGTATTGTTGGTTTTGGTGCACCTCTTTTGTTTAGTCATTATTTAATACACTTTGGGTTACTGTTTACATTGGTTGTGAGCGTCTTTTCTTGTCCTGAGCGGCCAACACTTCACCAGAGACTAGATTAAAGTTCCCACATTAGTGTATCCCAGTAATTAATTTATCCGATTGTTACAGAATGATGAGGCAGGGGTGGAGCAAAGCAAATGATGGGGCCATCAATGAGGCGGGGGTGGAGTCAATGCATCGACGAGGCCAATGATGAGTGGTGATGCGGGGAGGGGGGCGGGGAGAGACAAGCGTGTGATAAGCGTAATGATGGGGCAGGGGTAGAGTCAAGCCAATGATCAGACCAATGATTAGTCAGTGATGATGCAGTGGGGTCAAGCCAAAGATGAAGCCGGTTATGAGGTGGAAGGAGGGGTCAATCCATAAATGAGCCCTATGCTCAGTAATAAGGTAGGGGGCGTTGCCAAGCCAAAGATGAGGCCAATTATGACCCCAAGGTGGAGGAGCCAAGCCAATGATGAGGCCAATGATGACACAAGAGGGAGGAGCCAGGCCAATGATGAGGCTGTGATGAAGCAGGGGCGGAGTGAAGACCAAAACCCTGTATATAATCAAAACAGGAAGAAGGAAGTAAAAAGAAGGAATTAAAAAAGAGACAGACAAACTGCAGCAAACAGTCAGAATATTGACAGAATGTTAGAAAAGAAAGAAAGAAACTGTTTTCCATCTTATTAATTTAAAGAAATAGAGCCTGATAAAAGAAGTGAGAACTAACTAATTTCATGAACATTCCACAACATTAAATGATGTTTTGGTTTTAAATGAATCTTAATTAATGGCTGATTGCAGCAGCGTGAGAGAAATGAAAGAGTTATTATTCCTGATATAATCTCTAGTTTGTGTGTGAAGTGCTTCGGATAATTGACTTTGATTCCCTCCTCAGCGATGTGCGATCTCCCGAGGGATTTGTGACGAAGCAGTGGAGAATTCCCGTGAAATCTCAGACGGCGTGTGTAGCACCAGCCTTTGTGGTGATATTGAACAAATCTCTCATTTCAGAAAGTTCTTTCCTTCTGCATGAGAAAGTTACATCAGAAAAAGGCGTCTGAAAGTAAAAGAGCAAAAATAAAAAAGTGTCGCGTCATCGAGTGTGTCGCTGTGAATGATTAATACACTCCTGAACGCGGTGTGTTTGGTCTCGCAGCGCAGGTAGACATGTGCTTTTACATAAACATCAGTCTGAACCATTTAATGCAAGTGATGAAGTTCAGGAACATGTGGTTGTGCTCATGTGAGATTATATCGCTTATATACTGTATGCAGAGCGACATGTGGAGGGGAAGAGTGATGAATGGTGATAAAGAAAAATGAAAGAAAGAAAGAATTAAATAAAGGAGGGAGAAAAGGTAAGACAAAACTGTAAGCAAGAAAAGAAAAAAGGGAAAAAAAGAAGGAACATAAAAGAAAAGGAAAAAGAAAGAAAGAAAGATGGCTAAGAATGTATAAAGGAGAGAAAACAATAAAAGAGAGAAAGGAAAATATGAAAATGGAAGTGTGAAGCATAAAAGTGGAAAAGAATAAGAAAGTCAGCAAGAAAAGAAAATAAAGACAGAAATTGAAGAAAAAAAAGTGAGGGAGAGAGAGAGAGAGAGGGAATAAAGAGGAAGGAGGAGAAAACGCCAGTGATGGAGATTCTGAGGATTAATGATGAGCAGAGCAGCAGATAAACCCAGTGTCTGAAACCACTGCTGCTGCATCCTCATTCATCTTCATCATCCTCATTATCTTTATCTAACATCATCATCATCCTAATTCATTATTCATCACTCATCCTCATCATGCATATCATCGTCCTCATCAACATCCTTATCATCATCATCATCCTCATTGTTCTCCTCCTCATCTTCATCATCACCTGCCATGTGTCTCTTTTGCTGTGTGTGTGTGTGTGTGTGTGTGTGTGTACGTGAACTCGGTTTCTGACGTAGCCTGAGTGTAGACGTGATCAAACCCTCCAGAATAATATATGTATACTCTACAAGACGTTGTTTACAGTTTAATAGGATGTTTACGTCTGTCATTTTGAATTTTCTATAAAATGAAAGTAAAATTGTAAAGAGTGTTGAAACAATAGAAGGAATGAAGCAGCTGGAAAATTCTAATGAGATTCGTGACGAGTAAAAACAAGATGATTTTAAAAAGCAGACAGATTTACATTGTCTATTATAAAAGAAGAAGAGTTTAAAAAGGAAGCATAGAGCTGTAGAACACACACGACAGACAGATGTTCTGTAACAGGCTGCGTTTCCGCTGCTATAGTAAGAGAGAGACTCACACGGCCGACGCTCCACTGCCAATAAACTTACTATAATTATCAGTGTTATAATGAAGTTTTTTGCGAGGTGATGTACGTTTACCTCCTTTAACACCAAGAGACAAACTCACACATACACACACACACACACACACACAGACACACTTAGTGAGTTAATTGGTCTCAGTGGAAGCGTTGAGGGAGGCTTCCAGCTTTGTGTCTCAGAGAAGGTGATGAGGATGAAGAAGGGTTAGGAACGCTCGGCTAGAGCATAAACACACTGCGCTCTACACCCCGTGACCTTAGGACTGCATGAGACGGGTCGAGAAAGCACACACACCTGGCTGAGGAACACCTTGCTGCCTCTGTGTTTCTGCTTCAGTCAGAGAGGGAACGATAAAAGAGGGAGGGACAAAAATCTCAGAAATTAATAAATTAAGAAAGGAACTTAAAAGAAAGAAAAAAAATTAAACAGTACAAAAAAAAAGGAGAAACAAGTAAAGAAGGAAAGAAGTAAAAGGGAGAGGACAAAAACGCAGGTAAGAGAAGAAGAGAAAATGGGAAATGAGGCAGGAACATAAATGTTAAAAGAAAGGAAAGAAAATTGGAGAGATTTGAGGTGAAGGACAAGAAGGTAGGCAAAAAAAATAAAGATGAAAAAGTAAGCAAGGAAGAAGGAGTGAGGGAGGAGAAAGGAAGTGCAAAAAAGAGTAAGATAAGAAAATAACATGAACAGGAATTAACATAAAAGAGGAGAAAGACGGACAAATGAAAGAAAGAAAGAAAGAAAGAAAGTAGAATGAAGATAAAAGGGAGGAAGACGAAAGAAAGAAAGAATTACAAACAGAAAGGTGTGAGTAAAGAGAAGGGCAAAGAAAAAAGACGCTGAGAAAAAAGAAATCTAATAAAAAGAAAGGAGGAACATAAAAGCAGAAGAAGGAGAAATAAGGAAAAACCTGTCTGCCTCTTACTGTACCCCATAAACCTGAGTGTGTGTGTGTGTGTGTGTGTGTGTGTATAAGTGAGAGATACTAGCTCCTAGCTTGTGGCTAAAAGAACAGACGCGTTAATTCCTGCTGATGGCGGCCATGTTGGCTCGGGGGATGGGCAGACTTTTCCCACTGCTAACACGGTTACAGGAGTGTTTAACACTCAGCTAACACACACACACACACACACACACACCAAGTCATAACACTCAGGTGTCACACTCCTCTTCCCTTTGAACTCTCCGTGACTCTGATCGAGGGGGAAAAAGCCTCATGATGTCATCAATCTGAACAGCGAGAGCAAAGTGTGATTTACAGCTTTGCCTCTTTCGCTTAATGATGTTACACAGGTAGATGGAAATGAGCACTACACACACACACACACACACACACACGGTCACACACGCAACTTTTTCTATTATCAGCGGATGTATTTCTGCTAGCGTGTGCTGAAAATAGCATGAAGAGCAGGAAGAAAGTTGAAGGGATTGATCGTGTTACTGTAAAAACACACACACAGCTGTACATCTACATACAAATGAGTGTATTGATTGTGTATCATGTTGTGAGCTACTGTATAAATCAGATCAACATTGTGTGTGTGTGTGTGTGTGTTTATATTACGCATGAGCGCTCACACACGTTCATAGTTTGGAAGGTAAGAGAGAGAATATGTGTGTGTGTTTGTGAGAGAGAGAGAGAGAGAGAGAGAGAAAAGGTTACATACAGTATGCCTCATACCATATCAACAGATAAACAAATAAACAAACAGACATAAATGAATAACTAATTTCATCCTTCCTTTCTGCCTGTCTTCTCTCAGCTTCAGCATCGTAACCATGGTTACTAATATGTCTACATATTTAATGCAGTAAAGTTATACTTGAAATATACTAAATATAAAATATACTTGAATATTTTAACAAAACCAGAATGCTTGCTAGTTTTTATTTTTTAATTCAGAACTTTTGCCTGATTGTTCCCTGAAGGCAGTATTGAACTATAAATGTATAATAATAATAATAATAATAATAATAATAATAATAATAATAGTATGTGTATTATAGCGTAATTATGTTATATGGTTAAAAAAGGTGTTTTTTGTCACTTTTTTTCAATTTCAAACACCTGCTACATGTTGAATGTTTAACGAAGGGAAGGCAAATCACACAATTATGTATAACAGTCAGCAGGTGGCTGACCTTAATTATAACTTCAATCATTACACACCCAGGGCTCGATTTGAGGGCGGGTGCAGGGGGATAGTATCCCCCATGTTAAAAAAAAATTATAAAACCATCACCTCTGTAAAACCAGCATCCCCTTACCATCCCTCTCTAAGATTAATAATGCTGTGCATTATGTAAAATTTGTCATGAAATGAAATATTAAAACTCTCTACAAATCAACGAACTATAAATAACGGCGATAAGCCGATCAGAATTCAATATTATAATGCTCTACATGTTAAATTGCATGATTTGTTTTGAGGCTCCAAGTTGATTTAATTAAGCTTATATTTTGCTCATAAAACTATTCTTAAAAATGTGACATATTTTGCCATGTTTAATTGTAGTCCCCTGCACACCCACTGCCGAAAAAAATACTCGTCCACACCAACCTTCTTGAATTTTTTTTAGAATTCGACCACTCTACACCACAAATGTAGGTAACGCAACGGCATACTGTACAGAAATGTAGTTAATATAGCAATTTATTTAGTATTGAAATATTTATACAAGTTTATCTTCTCCTTAAGTGTGTATAAATCTTTTCACTGACTCCATATATCCTCTAATAAACATATTCAAGTAAAGTACATATACGTGAAATATATACTAATGTACAGTAATGAGGTAAATGTACTCAGTTATTTCCCACCTCTGCTTTTTTTGCATTATCTCTACTTTCACTTAATAATCCCTCAGTACTTTTTCCCTGCATGATGTTAGCATGAGTCAGTTTTAGATCTAAATTGCTAGCCAAGCTAAACTTTAACATGTATGGCAGAGAGAACGATACCTAACCTCCCTTTATAGGGGGTCATTCCTATGTTTCCAGGGTCCTATGGTCCTGATATTTATATGGCACATAAATGGAAGAATGAAATATGGGTCATATTTTCCCCAGTTCTTGGGTACTGTTCTCCCCTGGTCTATCCATCCATCTAGGAACCTCCAACTAGGGACTGTGGAGGCCACTGATGATTACCACTACAATTAATTTTGTTGTAAATAGTTTCAGCCCTGTTCTGATTAAATAAGCTGGATAATATTTAGAAATATTTTTGAAATGGGTCTTATTTGTCTCAAACGGAAGAAGAAGTTTAAAGGCCAATGTATGCTTCTTCGTCAAAACACGCTACAACCTACAGGCAAACAACCTACTGTAGATTTATGGCATTGTGAGCATTTACACCTGTGCGTTGGTGCACTGCAATGTTGCACCGTCTGTTTACCACTCTAAGTAAACTCTCCGATTTAAAAAATAATAATAATTGAAATGCTGACGGGTATAGTAGATATAGCCTTTAGTAATCTATATTCTGCAATTAACAGGTATTTATACTTTTTTCTGCGTTCCTTTAAGAAACACAATAATAGTCATTTTTATATTACATTTAGAAACTTTGAATAAAAATGCAAGTTTTTTTTATGTGATGTATCTTTACCTTATTTTGGGGAGGTGCACCTCATGCTACGCTGAAGGATAGACTAGGATAGACATAGTAGCATAAAATATCTTTGATGTATGTTAACAGAAAAATGAACTCTTAGCATTCGGCTAGTTTGTTAGCATGCTAGGTAACGTGCCAGATTAGCCATCAAGCACTTGATAGTTAGATAAAGTTTTTGTCCTTTGCTTGGTAACATCGAGACACCACACTTTCATACTTTAATCCAATCTCTAAGTTTATACTTTTCTATTTTTACTCGAGAAACTTATCTGAAGCTTTAACTTTTACCAGAGAAATTACTTTCACAAGTAATTGTGTGAAGAATTTCAGCTTGAGCGTGACTCATTATCCTGGAGATTAACATTATATTTTTTCCATTACAAACCCTAAGGTTAGCATGAACCAATTAGCGTTTGAAACAGTTACTTCTACAATTTGCTAGCATTTGAATATCTGAAGTGTTTTTTCAGATTTCAAATATGTTTATGCTGTTTGACCACCCACCCCAACAAAAGGAAAAAAAAAAAAAAAAAACCCAGTCACGACTGGAGAAAGAGAGCTTTGGATCAATGAATTAGCATTTTTATTTTTGCCCATGGAGACGAACAAAAGCTGAATTGTGTGTGTTGAATGACAGGGTGGAATTACAGAGACAATCGGCAGCTTTGGTGAATAAAGACAGAGTACAATATGATGCTCAGTTGAGGATGAAGTGCTGAAAATGTTTTCTGTAACTCTGGTTAAAAGTGTATTTGGTTGTGATATTCATAAGGATACATATCACCTACATTAGGCTCTTCATGACAACCAACACTGTATGAATGTACAAAAATCTTTATCTGACAAAAATACTGATGTGAGATCTGCCATAATGTCACGTTATCACTTGCCTTACATTAGAAAGCAATGAAGAATGACTTTGTAGGTAATAATCTGTCACAGCCCACCATACAAGGCGAATCAGCAACAACGACATGCTAATTAACCATACACATACAAATAGCACGCTGTATAAGATTTATTAGGAAAATGAAAAAAAGTTGGACATTTGAAGACTTTCTAACTTCTCATACGAAGGGAATATCAACATGAATGCATGCTTATAACACTCATATGATGCAAGGTTGTGACAATGAAATCTGACATTACACCATAATGATAGTGCTGTTCATTTAATTGCTAAATTAAATAATGTTTTGTATTTATAACATTATTATTTTTTTGATAACTGAAAACCTATTTTTAAGGCTACATTACACCTCCATAGGGCATTCATGTCAGCTGTTACACTGTAAATCTACATAAACATTTATAAAGTCTTCAACCTTTTGAAGGCGGCTTTTTAACTTAAATACCATTGGAGTGTCAACATGGACGCTGCTTATAACAATCTTCTGATGCAAGGTTTTGACTATACTGTGGTGACAGCGTTGTTCGTTTAATTTGTAAATTGCATAAAGTGATTTTTGAAAGTATATGCTGTTACTCATGACATAACTGTGTAGTGGGCGGGGTTCATAACTACATGACACCAATGTAAGCCTACGCTCATGACAACTAATGTACTGTAAATCTGCATAAACACAATGTGTGAAACTTTTGTTTAATTAATTGTTGAGTGATATACAATAGTCATAACACAACATTGTTGCCCTAATGTTGTGTTATGACACTTTACATTAGAAAGTCATGACGTCTGACTTTGGAGCTTACAACATGTCATAGTGCACTGTATAAGATATATACTTTTTAGTCTTTAGTAAATATTAATGAGCCATATGATCCATATTCTTATAACACTCTTATAACACTGAGCGATGTAATGACAGTGCTATGTCTATTTCATCTGCCGGTTGCCTCTGACAGAGCTATGGATATTTTGTCTGCTGTTAAATCAGACATAACAAGTTGTCAGCCTTATGGCAATAATCACGTTATGTCATACAGTATCTTGTAAAAAAATAAAAGCACCTAGAGCAGTTTGAATCATCCTGTAGTCTTATAGTACTTGAGCTATAATGGCAAGCTTATGCAGGTCATGGCACCCTATGTACACTATCATTATGTCAAGTGCTGGTCCATAGATTATGCTCCATTTTTCTTCATTAAAAGACAGACTCAAATCAAATCCAATCATGTTTCTGTATTAATTCTAAAATGCTTCAATACCACGACAGATCTATATTCCATGAAAGCCTTTTTTCATGCTCTATTGACTTATCATCCTGTTATTGTTCCCCTTTCATAATGCTCTCATTTTCCCCTCTTTTATTTATAGCTTACTGTAAAACCTCGAGGTTCTCCTTTTGTTAGGTTCCACCATCAGCTCATATTGATACGCTCATTTGCTAATCTCTCTGTCAATTTCTAGCCCAAAGGGAAGAGAGCTGTTCCTTTAATTGAGCCTCTGAGCGATGGAAAGCGTCCATTGATTTCCCTCTCGGGCCCTGCTGGATGGTTTAAATCCCAGACTCTGGTAGTAAATCATTTTCGTTGCATCTCCTCGTCAGTCCACTGTGATCATCATCATCATCATCATTAGCATCTCCAAACCTACACTTTAACTACCTTTAATGTTTAAAGGAAAACACTTAACAGTCATTACCGAACCGTCATGAATTCCGTTTCACCTTTAGTTCTCTGTTTTATTTATTTATTTATTTTTATTACATTGAACCATGTGGTTTTGGTTTTGCTCTTGTCTCCACCCTCTGCATTGGCCACTTGATGGTTAGAGACAGTTAGTAAACGTGGGATATCTTTATTGGTGTACATATTTATGAACAAAAAACAAACGCAGTAACTATGGCTAGAGACATGGCACTTTGCTAATCACCATTAGCATTAGTGTTAGCACTAGCAAGAACAGGAAAAAAACAAGCAAACCCAGTATATCATAAAAGGCTACGCTCTCATTACCAGCATGAAGTGACTCAAATCTGATTATTTTACCCTAATGTGACACAGATGTGATTTTTTTATGGCTGTCTGAATGCACAAATCTAGGACCATGTACACAAGTTACTTTCGTACAAGGTCCTAGATTCAATATATGTTTGATACATGGTCATGTGACCTCAATGAGAACGGTCAGATCAGAATTAATGCGACTGTTTGCCTAGCAGTGTGATGGTTGTGGAAAAGTTGTGGAAAAGAAGCTTCTTGTTCTTGCTCTGGTGCGAATGTCCCTGTACCTTCTCTTGGATGGTAGGAGGTCAAAAAGTTTCTGACTTAGGTAGGAGGAGTCTCTGATGATCTCAAAGGATGCTGGGTGTACCGGGTTTAACACGCGGGTGGCACCACAGACATGAGGTGAGGTCTTACGGAAAAAGGGTCCAGCTGGCATGTGAGCACGAGGCTGGCGGCTCCTACATGCTTCCTTAAAGCATCTCCTTCTTGCTGACTGGCCAGCTGGCCCCTCCCTGCTCTCCTTGAGTGCAGCCACAGATGGGAGTCCCTCCTGACGTCCAGTGGCTGCACGTGTTACACCACCTCGCTCGCATGCCTCTGCATTTAGCATCCACTGCGCGACTCTGCTCAGTAGACCTCCAGGACCTCGTTTTTATAATGCAGAGAAAGCCCAAAATCCATTTAAGATGACTATTAGCCAGCCTTTGCTCGTTTCCAGCGCCCCTGCCCCTTCGCACACCTGCAGAAGGGGAGGCAGTTCACCTAGTGAGCCTACAGAGTGAGTGAGCGCACTCACACCCATCACTTGCTCACGGCATGACACTGGGAAATGAAGGTACGGTCAATATTGGATCACTGAATGTCTCTAGAGATACTGTAACAGTGTTGACCTTTTCTGTGTTTGAAAATTAGTTTGCCCTCTTACGTCCTCTGTGTCATCATTTGTCTTTCCAGCCTTTCAGATGTATTTGTACATTTCTGTAGATTATTTCCTGTTTTATATTTGTTCATGGATTCCGACTCGAGTCCATTCTATCATTACAAATAATGGATGTGATGTTTGTACCTGATGTACATGTGTATCAAACTTTATTATAATCTATGATCTTGGGGAAGAGACTATTGCATGCTCTTCTGGGAAATCAATCAACATCAGCATGGCTTCTTCAGCCTACCCTGTCGTTGATTATTTGTCTTTGTCAGAACAGCCTGAACTGTTTTATTCCTTTGCGCAAAATCCCTAAATGACATACTGTCTCTACTTCAGCAGTTTTTAATATGTTCTTGAACCATTTTGAGAACAAAACATGACTTCTAGTTCGAGTAAATGGATTTAGTTGGACATTTGGTCATAAAGCACGAAGCTTGGCGGAGACGGAAGCGAACGGCTGTTGCAGCATCTGTTGACTCCGGCATGAATCGTCGAGTGTTGCGAGTGAGAGTGTCTTCATGTCTTTAGAGCGTTATTGAGGCCTCGGCTGGTACTGATGCATCTCGGTTTCAGTTCTGTAAAAACATTATTACAGCTGTATTGGAAACTTGGAGACAACGTGGCGGCTATGTTGAGGTGTGTTGGTACATAAGTAAGCGAGTTGCCTTCTTTGTTCTGTATTGTTCATTAAGTGGTGACTTGGTTTTAGCTCTTAATACTGAAAATGTCCTGAAATATATAATCTACTGAACCTATAAAGGGACATGAATACATAGCAGGGAAAAAAATGTCCTTGAAAAAAGAATGTGTAAAAGTAAATAAAATGAGGATTGTAACTGTAATAGCGAACTAATTGTTTCAAATGTTTCATTTGATTTACACACATAAAGATTACTTGAAAAAAAAAACACATACATGTGATTTTAGAAATTGTCTAGCGATGCCTTTTGAAAGACACGGTGGTATCTTATAGGATTTGTTTTTTAGTATTTTTATAGCATATTATACTTCAACCGTGTGGTAGAGATGACTCAATCAGGTTAACTTCAAAAAAAATTTTCAGTAAGATATATTGATGCAAAATGTGCTCTATGGATAAACAAGCCCCTTAAAAAAGCAAACCTCTCTTAAAATTAGTAAGACCAAAATAAACAAAAATCAATCAATCAATCAATAAATAAATAAATAATACATACAATAAAACTTTAAAGTTGGTATGTCTGTATATTGAAGATGAACAGAAGATACACGCTTATAAGTGTGCAATTAAAATGTACTTTATAAATGCGATCTCACACCTTCATTCCTCGCACTTCACGGTGCCACACAAAAATTTTAGTTCATTCCAAAATTCAACAGATGGCGCTGTTAATTTTTTTAAACGCGCTCATCAGTGTGCAATTAAATTTTACTCTAACGAAGTTGCTGGGACATCCAGTACTGTAAATAAATAAAGCTTGTCATCCTCCTGCAAAAAATGACGTTTTAGCAAGTGAAAAATCTTTAATGTAATCAAATTGATTTACTATTTCTTATTAGAAAATTGATATGCAAATGAATAAACAAAAACAGAGAATACTTGATTTATAATAAGTAAATAAATTCATAGATAAATTTGTAATTTTGGGAACTGTTTAGTAGTGATGCTTTTTACACTGATTTTTTTTTTTCTATGTATT
>JAOVVB010000027.1:1234256-1244875 GCA_028570985.1 Heterobranchus longifilis | reverse complement strand
CTAAAATACAACATACAGAATATTTTTTATCGAGAAGTGAAGCAATGAGATAATGTTTGCGTTCAGTGATTTCTGTACACACTTCATCATCATCATTTAGGACCAAACCTATTTTTGATTATACATTTATGACTAAATGTTCAACATTTTTTCATGCCCAATTAAGCCTACAGTACGTATGGATTCCAATAAAGACACAATTTCTCCCACACACGCTCCAAGCCCGCAAATGTTTAAGTGTCCAGTGTGTTAGAGAAATGTGCAGGACATCGTCAGGCCTCGGTGTCGTCAGCAACAAAACACTTTATCCATCATTCATCCAGACCTTTAGGTGGCGGTAGCGCACCACCTACTTTGCCTACCGCAGATAAAAAGGAAGAAGAAGACCAAGAAGACGGACGGTGAACGTGTGCTTTACTTTTTCGCACAGAATTTAAAATTCTGTCAAAATGCAAGGTAAAACCACGGAGTCCGTGGTAAAAAAAAACAAAAAAAAACACCAAAACCTGTGGTATACTTAGCTGAAATTTCGTTTCTTCTTAAATTGCAAAGGAAAATCAAATGGTACCTGTGGGAGGTTTAGCATGTGGATTAGCATATCTAGGTAACTAACACTAGTGAGGTTGAAAGTTTTTTTTTTTTTATGGTAAAAATCAGTCCGCTGGCTACAGTATTATTATTTTATTTAGTCTTTTTTTTTTTTTTTTTTAAATATCAAGTTAATATTACTGCATGATCAGTTTTTGAAAACCAGTAGTTTTATTATAGACTGTTCAGTGTTTAACAGTAGTTACCGGAACATGTAACTTTAGAGACATCAGTTAATTACGTATATTCTATAAATTAAGACCATATGTTTGTTTGTGGGAAGGTTATCTTGGTAATTATATACATTTTACTTTAACTGGGTTCTTTTCAGAAGCAGGCCACCTCAGGAGACCAAAGAATGCAGGAGAATGTTCTGGAGTCTCCATCAGCACCACATCATCAGTCAGGTCAGCACCAGCCCATGAGCAAGCTCAAGCCCACCTCTCAACCTTCAGAAAGTTGGGAATGGAGTAGCTTAATCTCAAATGTTTTAATATATATATATTGTTCCATTAGATACTAAGCAACTCCAGGAGTTGTAGGCTTTGGACAAACGTGTTGGACATCCACCACAAGAGAAGACTGATGTAGCCGGGGTGAGAGAACTTTTCCTGGCATTGGCCCGTTCTTGTAGTCCTTACATACAGCAAGCGACCAATTTTCCTTTAAAATGTTTAATCTCCTTTTTGACTGATTCTTTCTACTGGATGATTGTCACAATGCTGTGGACTTTGTGTAACTCCTGTATAAATTATACTTTGAGTTGAGCAGTGTGACTCTTAATATCTTTGTCAGGTTGGGTGACATTTTGTATCATTTAGTGTCTTGATTTGGCAGATTTTGCTGGTGTCTGTTTTATTGTGCAAATTGTAAATTTATTACTCTGCTGTTAAATGAGGCTTTTTAATATGTTTAATAAAACTATAATATTTCTTATTTGTTTCATGCATCTTATGTATATCTGACTTTAATCTCATTATGGTCTTATATATGGCTCATTTGCTTCTCCTTCAAATGCAGTTCTGTTTCTCATGTACATCTCAGATTGCTCAAATGTTTCTCAAAAGTATTTCTCGCTTTGTGTCTCAGTTATGTCTCTTTGTTTCTTAAGTGGGGTTAAGGAGAAATAGAAAAGACAAAGTCGAGCTTGTAATGAGACAGCTCAATTCAGTCTCATGAGAAAAGACAATGCTTATTCTGAGCAACAAAATTTTGCTATGGGTTGTCTTGGAGTCGTGTGTATATCATGGAAGGTGTAGATTCTGGTGTAGATGTTCTTATACTCTCTAATGCATTGATGATTCTGTAGTAGCATGGAGTTTGTTATACTTAATAAAGAGAAGCAGAAATATTACCATGAATATATGCTCGTGTAAGGAGTTTCTAGTGTCAGGGCTTTGGAACAATCAGGGGTGAAGCTTTCTGATATCTTCCGGCCAGAGGAGTTTTTGTTCAAGAGACGGTGAAAAAGAGTTTGGTAAAGAAAAGTGTGTTTATAACTTCTATAACATCAAGTTTCATGGCTGTTCCAAAATATTAAATATATGCATTAATTATAAAAGATAAAACATTCCTGTGTAATTTTTTTCTTTTTTACAAATTTATTTAAAAAAAAATATGTTTTGATCATTTGGTGGGATATAAGAAGACTAGAACACTTTAATAGCATGCTGGGAAAGAATTTACAGTATAGTCAAGGGGCAACCTCAGGTTCTGAAAAACGAGTGCCAAAGTGTGCAGTTCCTCGAATGACCACTAGACTCCAAAAGTAATTCAGTCCCTATAGAGCACCATGTTAAATTTTTTAACTTTACAATAGAAATAAACATTTTTAAAGCCTGGTACCAAATAAAAAAGATATCCCTTCCCAAACTACTTTATGGGGGGTAATTTTTTTTTGTAATGCATCAGTTACAATTATAATAAAGCAATAAAAACTGTCTTCTCAGCATCACTTTAGCTAACCAGCTAATTGGAAACGATGTAGTTTAACTTGCATTCGGTGGGGATGAGTTCACGCAAATGCAAAGTAATGTTAGAATATAAATTAGCGTTAGCCACTTTAGCATTTGGGCTAAGCTAAAAATAAACCCAGCTAGCTTGTGGTAACAGGGGTATTTGTGTCGTTACATATGTTCCAACCAACAGCTAGATGCTGTTTGCTCCGCCCATATGCCCATTTATGGATTTACTGGGTTTTAGGCGGAGTCAGCTCCTGCCAAGATGGCGACCAGAACTCTTAGATTTGAGCTTCAAACTTGCTCTTCAGAAAACCTGTACAGTAGTTGACGTCTCGGGCGTTTTGTCCAGATCTTTTACTTGTCTTGTTTTTAGCCTAAACCCAGTTAAACCAACTTTATCAAATCTGTTTCATAGTTTTCTTGACTTCTTTTTTGTCTTCTTTTTCTCTCTTTGAATATTGAGTTAACGCTAACATTCTGTAAGCATTACTTACTTACTTTAACGCACACACACCCCACACACACCCTATACACTAACATAATTTGGTCAGTGATAACACCATTAGCCCTGATGCTTATTGACTCAGCGTGTGATTCAGAGCTGAAGGCCGTCTTCGCCCTCACTTTGGCGTATTGCCTTCTCACACCACTTCCACTAACACACTTTAATTCAGTCTCGGGTCATCAATAACACCATCTCAGGGCCAAATTGCTGCCCGCTTTAGCGCCGAAAAAAAGAGCTTTACACACTTTAAGATGGTTCATGGAGGTGGAAAGTGCCTCTGGGTTTAACCCGACTAAGACTTTCACACTATGCAGGGTTTTTTTTTTTTCTGCTGTAGAAAGTGCAGTCATGGGGCAGTTTAGTGCTGATGTATAACGTGTAATATTGGAGTCAACAGCATACTGTATCATCATCATCATCATCATCATCCAGGAAAAGGCATTTGATATCTGATACCAGAATCGTACAGTCTAATATATAAAATAACAAATAATAGCACAGTGAGTCTGAGATAAGCCCGCTTCTGAATCCTGGATTCTGATTGGTCAGAAGTTGTTGATTAAATTGCCAGAACAGCAGATCTGAGAGTACAGCAGGTTTATATGAATAATTCATACAGTTGTGCCTCAGTATACGAATGCCCTGCTTTCAAATTTTCACTTTAGGAGCTAAAATCTTTTGCATTTTTTGCATTTTGAGAATGGAAATGTTAAGAATGTTACTAATTATGGTAGCAAGAAGAAAAGGGAGCCACTTTCAGTTTGTTTTTTAAAGCAGCCGGTGCCAAGTGGAATCATAAATTAAGCTTAAGTGTGATTTAATCTTTATTTGTTCCATATTTTAACCTAATTTACACATCTTTTCCAAATGTTTAGATTGTTTTTATATGCAAAAATATGATTATAGTGTTGGAAATTGGTAATATTGGGAGATATTGTGGGCAGCTGGAACAGATTATCTGCATTGTTTCATTATATAAGGACAGATGCTACAATTAAACACATTTTTGTGTATAAAATATGCCAAGTTTACAATCATATAAGGAGAAATTAATTTAACATTTAAGGAAGGAGTCTCCAGTTTCAGTGGTTTATAAAAGTTTAGACATAAAGCTGCAGGTGTTCCTGCCACCCTCAGGACAGAGGGGCTTTTGGGTTTCTCTGTTACAGGACAAGTTTTTGTTTGTTTGTTTGTTTTTGGCTTTAAACAGAACTTTATACTCAAGAGTTTGTTTATAATATACATTGATCAACCAAACCATTTAAAACCTTTAATATTAAAACCATCTAGGTTTTGTGTTGTGTCATTGGGGCGACCGTGGAGTTCAGGCTTATCTACACTTGTAGCGGACTTGTAGCTGTTATAACGAGAGTGAGAACATCAACTGTCTTCTTAAGTGCGACTATAAATGACGGAAATAAAATTTGTATTTTTAAGCAAATTACTGTTGTGTAAGAGGATTAAAATACATTGGCATGGTTCTCACTGATTATTTTCATGTAATGGAACAACGTGAGGTGCTTAATTCTTCACAACCCTGTGAGTCGATGCACACTCATATTTTTTGGCACATTTTCTGTGTTTCCTGCTCCAAGGAGACGTAGCACAGATGGTCCAGTATTGAAAGTTTTGCATGATCTCTGCACGGACAGAACGTGCACCTGACCGCATCTGTCTACTTTAGATTCAGACTCGTGTACAAAGATATCGATGACGCCACCGCGGATGAGACGACCCCTGGAAAATATTGAGAGTTCATCATCAGAAACCGGATCTTCTTCACTGCATTTAACGCTCCAAAAGAGAGAGACGGTGCTCGAGACAGACAGAGCAGAGAGGAGCGAGGGAACGCGCCGTGACCAGACGTGGAGTGTGAAACGTCTCGGGGAGAGAGGACAAGCCGAGCGGAGTCCCCGAGGAACACTCAGAGAGCCATGAAAATATAATTGGGAGCTGTCAGGTAGAGCCGAGCGCCGCGGCGTCGCACACACAGAGGAATCCGCAAAGACAGGAAAGCGAGGCGCGGAAACAGGGTTAGAGCTGTGCTTTTATTATTATTTTGCATTTTCAAACGCTGCATAAACACCAAATAACAGCAATTTGGCCACCTAAGAGCCGAAATGACGGTGCAGCGGAGTGAAGATGCAGTTAAGTGCTTGTGCAAGCTGGGCTCGATGGCTCAAACACACCAATCTCAGCCCAAATGCCTCCTTTTTTTTTTATCTGATTTGTAAGAACAGATAAAACAGCATGCTTGAGGTTTTATCACTGCATACACACACACACACACACACACACACACACACACTCGGTCCAGATGTAACACAACCATATTTCAGGAGTTTTTTATTTTTTATTTTTTTAAGCATGTACAGATTCCTGGTTCTGAAATCTGAATCACATCACGCTTTAGACTCTTTTCTTCACCTATTCAGTGAATTTAATTGATTTACACCACATCATGTGTGTATCTGTTTATAGTTACTTCTTATGTTTGGTAAAAAAAGTAAAGTTATTTACCTGTTCTCATTTGCATAGCAGCAGCTACAGTACAGACAGTATCAGTACAGATGTGGTAACAGTGACACTGGAGACTCCTTTCATCAATCAAATCTCCATACAACTAACGTCACCATATGAACTATTACACATATTTACTATTGAGTTATTATAATAGAAATGATAAAGTACTACAGATTAACCTGTAATACTGTTAAAGATGCTGTTAAAGTTAAATAAACTAATCAACACCCTCTGACCAATCAGAATCCAGACTCCAACAGCGGTTGAGCGGTAATAAACAAAAAGCTTATCTGAAATTACTTCACTTGTTTGTTTGTTTCTTTCCTCTCCTTTGTGTTTATTTCATCCTCTTTCATTCTTGCACAGATTCTGATTTTATGAACAATAAAAGACGTAATGCTACAGATAACGCTGTGCTGTTTAGATGATATGAAGAGGCGAGTGTGCGTTCAGGACGCGTTGGCCAGTCGGGTTTCAGCGGATCTTCTTCATCTTGCATACGAATGGAGATTATATTCCGTACTCTGATGCACAATATCTCAATAGGACTCATAGCAAAGAATTGTTGCTCTTGCTCACTGTGTGTGTGTGTGTGTGTGTGAGTGTGTGTGACTGTGTTGCATAAACAATAGACACAGTAGGAGTTTTAAAACGGCTGAGGAGACTGCTGCTTTTTTGTTTATACGCACATCACCAGGAAACCGTCTTCAGGCTCCATTTGTCACTGATTAAAAATAATAATAATAATAATAATAATGTTAATTATTACCTAACAAGCATTAGTTTATTATGTGACATTCGTCTACTGGGTTATTATCGTTCAATTACTTTAATCTTTACTCAAATTATTGTCACTTTATTACATATTATTATCGTTTGTTTAATATTCAATATTATATTATAATACTGTACAGAGTGAGGGATTAGGGTTGCAAATGATCTGATTAGGTTCAGGAATTAATCCGAACATGGTCAAGCTCAGAGCAAGGAGCAACGAGTTCCTTTCAGTCTGAAGTATACTGTATTTTAGGTGGATTTCAGGAATAGAAATTAGGGATGAGTGATGAAATTAGTGATAGGTAAAGGTGCCGTATAAATTATTCATAGCAGTAGTAGTAGTAGTGGTAGGGTAAGTATTGTTGTTATTATTATTATTATTATTGTGCAGGCTCAAATGGTTAAGGCTCTGGGTTACTGATCGGAAGGTTGTGGGTTCGAGCCCCAGCACTGCCAAGTTGTAAATGTTGAGACCTTTGATGGGTTTCCTCCGGGTTTCCCCACAGTCCAAAGACACACAGATTAGCTAATTTGGCGTTCCCAAATTGCCTGTAGAATGGCCTCCACGGTCCCTAGTTGGACTACAGAGGTTAATACGTACTGTAGCTGGATGGATGGATGGATGGAGGGGGAGTTGTAATAGTAGTATTCTTGTTATTAATATTATTCCCACTGTTATTATTTTTGTTATTAGGAGCATCAGTAAGAGGAAACATAAATTTTTTTTTAGTAATTATTTAATAAACGTTTTTTCTTTCTTTTATTATTTATTCTTTCCTATTATTATTAGCAGTAATATACAGTACTACTACTCTATACTGTATATGTAGTATACTATTATTACTACCACTACTACTACTACTACTACTACTAATAATAATAATAATAATAATAATAATAATAATAATAATAACAATACAATATAAAACAATAAAACAATAACAATATAACAATAATGCATTTTATTTATATACTGTAGGCACCTTTCTAGTCACCTAAGGTCAGCTTCCAATTCAAACAAGAGATAAATGATACCATTGAATAGTAAATGACATTAAAACAATATAAAATTAAATAAGCAACAGTGTCATAATCTAAAACATTTTAAATTTGAGATTAGAGTGACCAGCCTTACAGCTACTAATACATTACATATCATTATTAGTAGTAGCAGTAGTAGTAATAATAATATTAAAGTACTATTAGATGTAATAGTATAAGCAGTAGCTACAAATTTTTATTAATATTCAGAATAATAACTCCTTCAGAATAAAACTGCCTCATATTAACGTTTGTGTCTGGGGTAAAACTTTAATACTCTGTTCAGTGGGTAAATATTGTGACAGTATAATATAATATTATAATATTGAATTACATTCAACAATTCTGACAAACTCCAAGCACTGATGATGTAAGAATGGGCTGCGCCATCAGTCAGGATGTGGCCCAAAAGTTGATTGACGGCATGCCAGGGAGAACTGCAGAGGTCTTGAGAAAGAAGGATCAAATAAAGGGGCAAATATTGACTCTGTATAAACTTAATGTAATCGTCAATAAAAGCCTTTGACTCTTATGAAATGCTTGAAATTATACTTCAGTACACCAGAGTAACATCTGACACGAAGATCTAAAAACACTGAAGCACCAGACTTTGTGAAAATTTATATTTGTGTCATTCTCATAACTTACTTGATTTGTCAGTTTCTCTCTCATTGGAATAAATCTGAGCCTGTTTGCCCCATGTGCTACCATTAGGTGATGTGATGAGATTCCAGAAGGAAAGTTCAGCCTCTGTTCCTGATCAGTAAACTGCAGAGACACTGAGCTCTGATCGGCTCGCATTTCACATGCAGTAAAGCATCTAACCAGTCATAGATGAGACCGATTTCTCGTAACCAATCATAACGCAGAAGGCGGGAATTAGTGGAAAAGATGGGAAGCCTGACCTAATCTCAAAGTTTAAGAAAGGTACTTCTTTTTCTGTTATATTTCTGGCAGATTAAATGCTTCACTGGGAGCCGAACTACTTTTCGCATATCAAAAAAGTTTTATTCTGATTAAAGGCTTTGAACCATGTAAACAGCTAAGCCGGAATTTCTAATTGTAATTTTAATCAGATTGAAGAAACACCGTCCATGTGAATGTAACTCATTATAACTCGATGTATGAGTAATGGTCGTAGTAATAGTAGTTGTAATGGATAAACATTATTAGCAGCGCTACCGTGGTAGTAGTAATAGATGAGGATTGTGTTCACGTCCTGCAGGGCGGCGCTCCTTCTTTCCGAATGGGAAAGAGTTTTTAAGTTTCTCCTCTCCTACCTCTCTGCTGTTTCATGCCTGACAATTATCCATCCCTCCATTACCTGCATTTCGAGTGTGTTTGTCAGCTCGAGCGAGAGAGAGCATCTGTTTTAGCTTTCTTTTGTAGTCCAACAAATCAGCCTGGGAGGAGAGAAAGCGAGAGGTGTTACAGCCAGCAGCTTCACAAATCACCAGTGTTTACACGCCAGCGTGACATCATTAGCCCGTGGCTCTTTACCAAACACATGTGTGTGTGTGTAGAGAGAGAGAGAGAGAGAGAGAGAGATCTGAGCGAGAAAGATCTGTTGATGCAATGTGACTCATGTTGTGTTCATTGCTCAGCACTGTGTAACCCACTGACCGCGGCGACACACTTCATCTTACAATCAGGAGGCATTTTAATTGCTAATTGTACACACTCATTTGTAATGTAAAATAAATTGGCAATTAAATATTCCGTAGGATTTTTTTTTTTCATGTTCATTCACTAACGAGACTCCTTTGTTGTTGTCACTAGAGCTGTGAATAAGAGGAAGGCTATTGATTAGATTCAGTTCGATTTTTGGCCATTAACTGCATTTCATTGGCTTTGTACAGTATGTGTACTTTGCACAGTGACTAGAAAGTTTAATCTAATCTAATCTAAGCGACTGTAATCTAATCTAATTATGATTTTCGATTAAACAGCGCTAATGTTTATTTTCTCAAGCAGCTGTACTTCTTCCAGGTTTTTGACGTTTATAAAAACGTATGCTAAAAATATCGAATAAACACTGAAACCCTGTATAACTTGAACCCACATTTCTCCACTGCCACGCTCACAACTTCACTTCCCGTGTACCTGCACTTACTTCCCCTTTACCTTCTGATCTTAAAATAAAAGTTAAACTTATTGTATTTTTATCTTTTCAACCTTTTATAAAATGTCTATAAAGAAAAATAAGGCTTGGATCGTTTGTGCCTCTGGTAAGTGTGTGTGTGTGTGTGTGTGTGTGCGTATAGCTGGCTCACTTTTGCTAATCTGATCTTGGAATGAAGCTAGCACAAAACATGCGAACAATTTTACACTGCTGTTTAATTTATGTTCAGTGTGTCAGAACAGGCCACGCCCACAAGAGATAATAATTGGTAATAAAGCAAAAAATAAAAGCTTTAAATTTTCATCATTAGCCATTTGAGCGGTGTTTATTGGACATGCGTGTGGTTAAAAACTGTTTAGGCTAACGTAATGTAAAGGCTAACACACATGATGCAATATTTTTGGGTCTGCTGTGTGTGTGTGTGTGTGTGTGTGTTCAGTTTTATACGGGTCTGTGAAGCAATCACTCTGAAGATATTACTGCTTCTGTTTTTATCTAATTGGGATGCGGTTCCCACAGGAGCTCGTAGCCGGCTCTTCCCCCGCGTATGGAAATGCATCAGCCGCGGCTATTTTCAGCTCGGCTGCTCCTTAATGATGATACGGGCTTATGGTGGAGATAACTGGAGCTGAACCCCGAGCTGAAGCTCAAGCTGGAGTTGGATCTGGATCTTCTTTTGATGGCTGCAGAATGTGACGAGATTTTATTTGAGATCTATAATGGGTGAAGAGTTATTAATAGACACGCTCGGAGCTCTTTCATGGTGAAAGAAGGCTGGAAGGAAGGAGTGGGTTTATACTGGGCTGTGATTTGTGTGCTGGTAATAGTAGTAATAATAATAATAATAATAATAATAGAATTATGTGAAATATATTAATCCGTATGTAAAAAAAATATTTGAATTAATACTTTTATTTATGCATGCATGCAAACTCCATACACACGGGCAGGAATCGAACCCGGACCATGGAGATGCAAGGATAAAGCCACCGTGCCGCCTATCTAATAAAATATATGATAAAATATATGTATATTTTATTCGATTATATATTTAAATAAATAACAAACCACTGTAATAATTACAGAAAATCCTAGCTATTTT
>JAOVVB010000027.1:1215409-1227756 GCA_028570985.1 Heterobranchus longifilis | reverse complement strand
ATGATTGAATCTTCTATATCGTAGTCATGTTGCAGCGCTCCTGCGTCTGTATACAGGACAGAAACATGCACCCTGGTTCTCCAACTGTCCTGGTTCTATCATGTTAGCGTGTCAGGAGTATTTCACAGCGTTTAGCACAGCGGTGTTTGTTAAACCCACAACTTGCGACACCCCCGCCCTCCTGGTGTACAGATGCCGTGTTAGCATGATCATGATTGGCATTCAATTTCCAAGCCTCGCTCCATCCCTGCTAGCTTTAATTAACCAAGAAGCCACAGACCTAATCTTATCTTTTTTAGATCGTTTTCACTCTGTGCGATCGGCGCTGGGTTGTGAGAGTCAGATCCTCGATTTTAAGAGCTGGCAGATCTTTATCTCCCGCAGGGGAATCTGTCCATATGGGCTTTAAGACTCCGGTCGTTCCGTGTTTAACTTCTGGCTCCTTCAATAGCTATCAGATGTTTATTTCTAACTGATAAGAGATTAATTTAGATGCACTGCCTTGCAAAAGAAAACCACGTTTTTGGAGGGAACACAGTTTCCCAAGAGCATCGTAACATTATTGTTAATGATAAAACTAGAATTTTTGCCACTTCGTCATTTTTGTAAAATCATTACACTTCATTCATATTTGAATTCTTTCAAATAGCATCAAAAAAGAATTACATAAGGTAGACTAAGACTCTACGTGATTTAATATACAACACATTTGAATTATTTTAAATAAATATAACCATGTTATTTGTTTTAGTTTTTGTAACCTATTTTTAATTTATTATAAAATTCCTGACAGTATAAAGTGGGGTTTAGGTCATGAAGTTGAGTTATAAAATAGTATATATGTACAGTACTATTGATATAAATATGCCCGAAATATGAGATGACAGTTGGAAGCAAAATTACATATTCTGCTCCATCTCAAAAGATTTAATTCACAATTAATAATTTATGTTTGGGTAAATTTATAAGGCTGTTAATCCCCCCAAAAAAATTATGTGCTAGAGAAAGGGAACTGAATCTTTGGCCCTGAAATTGAGCCCTGAAGAACACCACTTTGACTGATGAATGCATCATGGGATTTGTCCTATTTATAATTCTATTCAATTTACTACATTTAAAGAGTTCAAACGATCCTTGAAATTATATTTTCTTAGTTTTAGATCATCATCTGTAGATCACAGTACTTTAAATATTAATATAATAATAATAATTGTGTTGCAAATGGTGATCCTGATAAACAGATCTGTATAATATATGCTTGCAGCACTCTTAAACCCTGTTTGCTTGTTTGTTTGTTAATATTACCTTTCTTTTTTTCTTTTTGAAAAGCATAGTGTTGGTTAGCTGTGTCGTATATATTCAAGGCAGAATGAATTGTTCACGCTCAGGAGATTTTTATGCCTGAAAAATTCTCTCAACCTGTTTATTCTGCGAAAACCTGACTTATTTATGTTGATTAAAATGTGAGTTGGTTTTGTAAGTGTGTATTTTCTATGGCTTTCTAGTGTAATTAGACAGCATACCAATATATTTTCCCGTTTTTAATACAGTATATAACCAGCTTTTATTTAGGTTGACTGTAAGGAGTGGGACATTATGTTTGTCCCGCTATAATAATAAAAAAAAAGACCTATTAAATGTCTCTCTCTCTCTCTCTTTATCTTCGTAGGGAATTTGGTTGGCGAGACCCCGAGCTGCCTGAAGTCATCCAGATGTTGCAGCATCAGTTCCCCTCGGTTCAGTCCAATGCAGCCGCGTACCTGCAGCACCTGTGCTTCGGGGACAACAAGATTAAAGCTGAGGTAAGCTACATTACTCCAAGCCTGGACAAAAACTTATTTCTTTTTGCACAAGCAACATTAAATGGCTGGTTATACTTTTTCAGAGAGCTGAGTGAGACAAAGTTTGGAAAGTTTTATAGTCTTTCCGAACAGGGGGATGAGCTGAACTGTCCATCAAATGGCGAAAATGCATAAGTGGTCATTTCTTTGGGCTAATATTAGGTAGAATCATCAAGTATATGGGCAAGGCTTTTGTCTCTATCAGCTTTCCACTTCTGGATTATGATATTTTTTTGTCTATTTTTTCTTGCCCAGCATGTGTCTGTCTGGATAACGACCGTTGTTAATGAACGCCAATTTGAACAGATTCTCAATCAGATTGAGGTCTGGGTTTTAAACTAAATACATTTAGGTTTTTAGGTTTGAATAACTCCAGTGGGACTATGTATATTTAGTCATGTTGTCCTAGTGGAAGGTGAAGCTCTGCCCCTTAGACTTCCAGTCCCTTGCAGCCTGGACCAGGTATTTTTTACTAGGATAAGCCTGTATTGTCTCCATCCTTTTGTCCTTACTTTCACCTATAACCAATTTCCCATTCCCAGCATTCCCACAACATGATACTACCACCACCATGCTTCGCAGTATACATAAAGTTCAAGGGACACTTTTCTTTTCAGTGTGTATTCAATTATAAAATGAAAATTTCTTCACAGCCTCTTTAAATGCTTGCTGTGACTACTCATGTAAAGCATGTACAGTAAGTCAAGCTATTAAAATTATTGATAATCACACTTCAGGTAATAAATGAATGAATATGCACTAAAATAAATTCAGAAACTTTAAGATGTTTACACTATATTCCAGAAACCCTGTTAGTAAGTGTAATCTAAGTGTAATAATTCTGGACTGTTTTATCAGGAGTTTTTAATCTGGGGGGAAAAAAAAAAAACTTTAATCAGTCAAGGCCAGTGTGTGTACAGGAGTGCACCAAGCCATGTTTTTTATTTTAAAAATAATTTTCTTATGGCTTTATTAGACTCAAAATAAATCAGCTTGTAATTTTTTTTTAATGTTCTTCGAGGCATGTTAATTTAACTATGTTTCGAAAATCCTTTGACTCGAAGCTTTGTGTAAATTACGCCCCGAGCTCTCGATCTCCGCACCGTCTGCAGAAACTCTTCATTCATCATATTGACCTCTTTTGTTCTACAAAATTAATTCCTACACAGGTCGTCAGCAGATAATTCAACCCTTTAATGAAAGTTGATGTAGGATCTCCGTGGCTGGGTTTCCCAGCTGTAAGTATTTATAATTTAATTTTTTTTTTTCTGTATTGCCAGACAAATAACAAAAGAAAACAAACGATGTATTGACGTCCGTTCTATATGAAGCAGATCGGTAATTGTGTTTCAGAGGCTTAAAAGACGATGACGGAAATTAAATTCCAGGGAATAAATTCAAAAGAACAAAACAAAACAAAAAAGAGCCATAGAGAGCAGCAGACAAATCTCTGAATGTTATTTAATAAAGAAAAAAAAAAACCAGCAGAGCTAAAATTCGTTTAGTTTCCAATGAGCACCGCATTCCTCCATTCGGTCGTATTCATTAAGTTGCCAAAGTTGTGTTTGCTGTGATTTGTTTTGCAGTTTTACTGGATGCTGATATGAACCTTTTTGTATGAAACGCCTGAGTGGATTGTGAAAGATTTATTAATCAAGATTAGCTCTGAAAAAAAAAACAAGTTCAGAAACATTTAATGTGTTTTATAAAACATTTATGCTTTTAATTAAATAAAAAATAAAAAATAAAATAACAAACAAGGCAGAGAATATTTCAGAACATGTGGTTGGATCAAACCGTGGATTTTATAGTGGGTTCATTCAGGACATTCCGACATACGATCTCCTCCACAATATGAAGAAGATTTCATACAGAATCTACAGTACAAGAATAGTTTCTGGCTGTATTGACAATAATACAATGGGTGAGTTTTAAACCCACTCTGAATCATTCATCTTCACATCCATGACCTTCTGGTCCACACCAACAGCAGTCTGTAAAATGGGTTCCAGCTGAAAAAAAACCCACTGTATTTGTGTTTCGCCGTTTACAGTAAAACAAACTTTTCCACAAACTTTTGACCAGAGAGTGTACAGTATATTATAATTGTTGAGAACAGTAGGGAGGACCTTTGCTGGCCATGAGTCGAGCGGGCGGGGCAGTACGCAGAAAGGAGCGACGTGAATGCATTGTGATAAACGAATCACTTACTAATATTGGAATGTGGAAAAGTGGTTAAGGCATTGGACTATAGTTCAGAGGGTCCCAAGTCTGAATCCGGCGACTGCCAAGTTGTCCCTGTTGGGCTCTTGAGCAAAGCCTTTAAGCCCTCAACTGCTCACATGTATAATGAAATACATACAGTATGTAAGTCACTCTGGATAAGGGCGTCTGCCAAATGTCTAAATGTAAAGATGTAAGTCCAAGACCAGAAGTGGCATAGATCTTGAGAAAACTGTGTTTGAAACACCGTGCACTTTCTCCTAACTGTTTCTGTTTACTAAAACCTGATAACTATAGATATATTCAAACAGAAAGGTGTTCGGCAAAACAACTATATGTAACAGTCCTTATATGAGGATAGAGATGTACACTGATCAGCCATAACATTAAACCCATAAACATACTGTAAAGACTAGGTTTTGGGTTACACTTACATTTGTGCCTCGGTGCAGCTCTGACCCCTTGGGGGTGTTGCACTATAGAGCCTCTAGGGGATGCTGTGGTGTCTGGCACAAGGACATTGGCAGCAGATCATTTGGATGCTGTGGGTTGTGGGGTGGGGCCTCTGTGGATCAGATTTGTTTGCCCGGTGCATCCTATGGGGCTCAATCGGATTGGAAGCCGGGTCAGCAATCTTGAAATTTGCAGTGGGCGAGATGTGGTGCACTGGGTGTTCTGGCGCCTTTCTATCATGACCAGCATTGGATTTTCTGTGGGATCGGACTGGACGCGCTGCCCTCTCGTCTCCGTGTGCATGGGTGGGCCTTGGGTGACCATGATCCTGTCACTAGTTTACTGGCACATTATTGGTGATCGGTGATCTGATTGGGAGAAAATGTCGGGTTCTCATGAGAGGAAATTTGAGGGTCTTTTTAGATGGTCGAGCTGGAACCAAGGTCAGGTGCAAATGAAAGCGAGTCATGATGGAGATCATCAGGCCTTTTTCACTAGTTTCAGGTGTTGTACTAACAGTTTGGGTGTTTTCTAGAATAATTAATTCTTTTTGTACATTCTGTATGCATGCAAAAAGGAAAGATAACTCGAACATACAGAAGTTACCCCGAGACTGACCTTGGCTCCTACTGATGATTTTAAACTGTTGAATCCTGGGTCGTGGCTGTAGTGCAACATCAGGTCATGTGATGTAAACTTTGCAGAGCTTTATATTTATAGATAAAATACTATCAATTGAAGCTTCTGTTCTTGACCAGGGTCTCAGGCAGGTCTTTCCAAAATGTGAATGTAGTAGATAAGATCAGAACAATTTTTGTACCAAAATAGGTTTAAAACTCCAACTACCGCGATGTAGTTTCTAGACTAATAAAAAGTAAGGAAATGCTAATTTATCTTTAACCAAATTAGAAATTTATATACTGTATTAATAAGATGCAAATAGATTCTGTATCATCATTTCGTCCTATTGGTGGTTTAAATGGTTCAGGGAGCAATTACACATCAGTAAAACAATAATCAGTCATTTAATTGCTGATATTTATTTCTAGCTTAATAATATAAATAGTATTTTTAGATTTTATTTTTAAATGCTTTGCTTTTTTAGTTTAAATAAAATGCTGATAAAGTGAATTGAAGCTAAGGAAATTGAGTAAACAATCATTAAATTATTACTGCAGTGTAACATCTGGGACAGAAATAAAAAAAATTCCCAGCATGCATTTTGAACCAAAGTGGTAATATATTCAGTGTTGAATGCTGGATTTGCTGAATCAGCAGAGATAATGTATTGTTTCATAATTGCTGTAAATTATACCTAAACCATCAAAAAAAACTAAACAAATGAGAGTGATTATCTCAATTACATCTCTGTTTAATGTGTGTATCTCATGTTTTTCCTTTCGTTAAACTATTCTTCGTGTTAGGTATGTTCGGAGGTTGCTTAAAGAAAAGAAAAGAAGAATTTTAAGAAATGTAAGAAAGAAATGGTAAATAATGTAGCAGCGATATAAACCCAGAGATGTGTTTCCACGGGAAAATGTGAAGCGTGATTGCTGAGGAATGAATAATGTCACAACTGCTGAGCGTTCAGACGAATGAACGACGGGAGCCGTTCCAGACACGTTTACTATATGAATGAGTTAATACATGGAGACATATACTGTACATCTGCGCCAGCTGTAGCACGTCATGGCATGGTGTATGTGTGTACGAGTGTGTGAGGCCAGGTGGTGGAACCGAAGAGTTAACGTTAATTACACGTGGCAGCGTCACAGCAGATGGTTGTGGAGCTCTGGACAGGTTATTTCACGACTGCCATTCATTTCCCAGAATGCACGCCTGCACTGGGTCCTTCGCATTACGCAAATGGGTGGTGAAAATATGTTGCGCTGTCGCATCGCTCCATCGAGAAGCGTTCACAAGAAACGTCGTCTCTCTTGTTATACGATATCCGCCGGGGTTTCCTGTGGTCTCGGGGTCTTAGGGCCCACTGCGTTCAAATACGTTATTCTTTTCTACATTGTACTCTTTAACAGGGAATGGATTAAAAGCCACGTGTTATGGTTGATATGGTGACTCTTTCTGTAATAATGTTTGTTAAAGGTCTTAATTATGGATATAGCTCACATAATAATCCAAAGGAGACAACTGAAGGTTATAGAAAGATGAGTCAAGACTATATACTGTACTATACATACTATGTGACTTTGGTGTCGATGCTCATGACCTTAGATATCTGGTCAGAAGCAGAAGAAACACTTCCGAGCCTGGAGCCGAGCGCTATTTATAGCAGGTGGTCCTTACTTCCCCTTCACCCGTCCCCGTCCCCCTCCCCTCCCCCCGCATCGTCTCTGTCTGGCTTAAGTTCAGCTTCATCAGCCGTTTCTGGCAGGAAATCTAATCCGTCGATTTCCTTTTGTGCGTGCGTGTGTGTGTGTGTGTGTGTGCATGTGTGTAAAACTCTGAACCGAGCAGGAAGAGCTTCTGAGTCTCTAATTGAACACCTCAGAGTGTGTGATTTGGCCAGGCCGTGCAGTCGCCATCACTTAGAGTTATTTCATTAACCGGTTGCATCAAGATGAAAAAAAAACAAACAAAACCAAAAAAAACATAGAAACAAAATAATGGCGGCCCGTGGCTCGCCCGGGTTCTCAGACGGATGTGGAGACTCGTTCTCAGGCTGCATGAGTCTGACTTAGATTTTTTTCAAAAGCATCTGTTGAGCCGTCTGAGAGCGCGATAATTCATCATGCTGCTGACACGTTCATTGTTTCCTTACACGCTGCATAAAAGCGAACTTTTTTTCCCCTCCGAAGTGGCGAGCTCAATATGTGGCCGGGTTTTAGACAGCCCTTTGTCTCGTGATGCATGCTAATTGGAAGAAATCAGATTACTTTTAAAGCTTGGGATGGCCTCAAGTTTTTTTTTTCTTCCCCTAACCAGGGACTGATTGGATTTTTTTTTTTAATGTCCTCAAAATGCTCGAGGAAAGAAAGAGAAAAACATCCATCACTATGGAGACAAGGTGTTTCCAGGTGAGGATCCTTCTCTGCTCTTCTCCTGGAGTCTCGTGCGTGGTTTCCTCCAGGTTCTCCGGTTTTCTCCTGACTTTCATTTCACAACTCTAATTTGCTCCACAGTGTGAATGGGGTCTGGCATGTTCCCGCCTCATGCCCAGTGATACCCGGGACAGACTCTGGATCCTCCACCGCCACCCTGATCAGGGTCAAATTTATTTCTTTGGTTTTTATTATAATGTCCGGTGACAAATAATTGGCAGACATGATGATGGTGATGATGAAACATGTCCAAGTTAAGCCAAGGTAAGACATGGGATAATTACAGAGCGAATGCTAGCTGTGCCAACTCTGAGGAGCAAACACACCGTGCACCAAACATGTGAGTGGTCTTTCTACACAGCAGGAAGAAGTCAAGCTGATGAGCGGTAATCTTCCTTTAGTTGTAGAAGTTGTCATGAAATTTTAATAGTGCCTGGAGCAATCATACTGTAAGCAGCAGCAAATACAAAACCCTGCAAAAAATGTGTGCAAGCCTGTAAGTTCACGACGTATGATTTCATCATCACGGACTCCTTACAAAGTCGACTTAGCACATAGCCAAGCATTTTTGTGGAAGCCAGAAAGAGACGCACAACCAGACGGAATGACTGGGCCTCTGAGGAGAAATACACAACAGTAGAGTTCGGGTCTCTGGAGGTTCCCCAAGGGTTCCTGAGATGGTTAACAATCCTGGGTTGTAATATGGTTCTGTGTAAATCTTCTCTGAAAACAAATCCCTTTATAAACTCATCGTCTATATCGCTTATCCTGTATACAGGGTCACGGGGGGCCTGGAGCCTATTCCAGGAGACAAGATGGGGAACACCGTGGACAACACTGTGGACAACACCGTGGTGCCAATCCATCGCAAGGCACACAAACACACACTCACATAACAGGCAATTTGGGAACGGTAGTTAGCTTTAGCTGCATGTCTTGTGGGAGGAAACCAGAGTACCTAGAGGAAACCCATCAAGCACGGTGAGAACATGCAAACTCCACGCACACAGACCCAACGTGGGAATCGAACCCCGTCCCTGGAGGTGCAAGAAGGCGTCGCTAACCTCCACGCCACCGTGCCGCCAAATCCTTTTTATCTCAGAAAAAGAATAAAGTTGTTTTTTATTATTCCTGATTAAACAGGTGACGATTCATTATATGGTCTTAAAAAAACAAAAACACCACCAAACATCATCCAACCCCATTAAACGACTAATTTCCACTAGCTTTAAGACCACTTTTCTGAACCGCCACACAAACCCATGCATGTCTTCATCGCACTCAACTCCTGCAGAGTGCTCTTGACGTATATTAACATAAGCGAGAAGAGAAACCCTGAAGTGCTGTGAGAATTATAGGACGTGCCGGACGTATCTCTCCGCTCATTTCAGGAAGCCGCCGAGGTCTGGAGAGAATAAATAAGCGAGAAAGTAGGAGTAAGGTGTCAGTCATTGTGATTTTGAGCGGCGCTCTCTCAGGCACTCTTGGCACTCTGTAGCCGCCTCTTTAATGAACTTGGCTTGCTTTAATTGATTGATGCAGAACACAAAGACGCTGTTGACTGAGACTTAGTCACACTGTTTGTTCTCACATGGATGATTCAGAGGCTGATCCCTGATGCATTTTAGTCCATGGCTGGCTTTGAGAAACTCGTCTGCTTATGAAAAGGTTCCTTATACATGTAGGATTTGATGAGTTTCGTCATGAGAATAATAATCCTGATTGACTGTGAACTCTGTTTTTTTTTTTTTTTTCAAAATGACTTCAGCTTTATTTATCTATTTATTTATTCACTTAATTTATTCATCCAGTTCAATAAATTGTCTAAAAGCAATCAGGTAAAAAAAGTAATTTTGGAAAATTCCCAAAATATTATTATTATTATTATTATTATTATTATTATTTACATTATCTACATTTACACATATATAAATCTTTATAAGATGTAAATAAAATATTATTTATAAAATTTTAATGCATAATTCCCACCATGATTTTCATTATTTGCTTAAGTCTCTATCAAACAATATTAATTACTTTTTTTTTATTATGTTAATATTAACAAATGTATGTTTTTTATTTGAATATTTTTTATTTTTATTTCTGGAAAAGAAATAAACATGTCTTTAAAAGAAAAAAAATCAGAGGGGAAAATTTAAATATAAATATATTTAAATAAATAAATAGGTTCATTCATTCATTTATTTTTTTTATTCAGAGAATCATTTAAATATTACATAAATTTTTTAACCATGCTAATAACTAACTGACTATAAAAGCTGCTTAATATACAGTAATACTTAAAAACATATAAACATTTGAATTTAGATTTTTTTTTTTAATGGAATTTCTTATTCAGTTAATTCCGAGTTGTTGTTGTTTAAAAAAAACTAATTGTCTTTAATATTTCACAGGATTTTAAAAGTCTAGTCATTTTTGATTGAGCTACATATCCACAATATCTTTAATATAACAGAAATCCTAACAGAATAATCTTTAAAACTGTTACACACTCAAATTATCCTTCTTTAAGATCTGTTAAAAAAGTATAAACGGCATCCAGAAGCGCTAGAACTTCCAACTAAACACCATTACACGACCGCCAGGAATGAGACGAACCCTGTGCTCTGTGTGTCCCTCAGATCCGGAGGCAGGGTGGGATCCCCTTGCTGGTGGACCTGCTGGATCATCGGATGGCGGAGGTGCACCGGAGCGCCTGCGGAGCTCTGAGGAACCTCGTCTATGGGAAAGCTAACGACGATAACAAGATCGCCCTGAAGAACTGCGGAGGAATCCCGGCGCTCGTGCGTCTGCTGAGGAAAACCTCGGACGTGGACATCAGGGAGCTGGTTACAGGTAAGACTGTGGTCTGTGGTCTTCGTCTTAGTCCTGATCTTTGCTGAAGTCCGTTTTGATGATTAGAACCGCGAGGTGAAAATCTGATATGGCAAAGTGATTAAAGTGTATAGTGTATACCATAAATTATGGTTAAGTGAGGTTTAATGTCTATTTTTTTAATCTTTTATTTAATTTACATGTCTTTTCTGAATGTAAGTGTCTTTTTTTAATATGAAAAAAACATGATTATAGTGTTGAAAATTGGTAATATTGGTAAAATTTTTGGGTGCCTGGAACGGATTATCTGCATTTACATTATTTTCTATGGGAAATAGGAATTTAATTATACCATTTAATAATTAATGAAATGGGCCTCATTTGAGAGCTTCAAAACATCAAAACTGCCACCCCACACCCACTCCCTTTTAGCCACGCCCCCTCCCTTTCAGTCACGTCCCTTCTATTAACCAAACTGAACTTATCACATCGCAATGTCTCATTTGCATCACTAAGTCTGTTAGTACAAAATGTAAATAAATAAATAATATAAATGTGACACAGGACCACACAAACGCTCTAACACTCAAACACCATTCCAGTGGACTCCCTGCTCCACATATTGTTCAACAAGGACATTGTGACACCTGCACAGCTTGAAAGTGACGTGCCTCGGATGATGTGGATCAAAACGAAATGAATTTTAAATCAGAACTGAATGAGGTCTTGACATGACGCATAATGTGAGCTACAGACAAACGTCTGACTCGAATTCACCGTAGGATCCCTGGAATGACCATGTTTATGTGTTTATGATTACAGCAGTAGGTCTTAAATACGGGTAATATTTTGGGCATGTTTTCCGAACATACGAATGTGGATGAAGCATCATAAAGAGCATCAGCTATTGCAGTCTTCTCTTGTTTGTTTTAGTATGAAACATTAGTTTTACTTAAATTAATTTAACGCATCCTTTTCAAAACATGCCGAGTTTCCTTATTCAGATTCAGACGTGACATTGTGTTTTAATAATCTCTAAACCTGCTTGTTTAATGACACATGTCCAGCAAGTCTGTGTTTCCCACTTGAGGGTAAATTAACTCCATTACTGCATAATTTATTCACCAATGGACTGATGAGTGTTTAGCGAAAGTGCTTCAGAAATATCCATCACCACTTCTTGGGTTAGTTTAAAGTTTCTCTCGTGCTTCAAGTCCTTACCCTGAAGACAATGAATCTTTCTGCACTGTCTGGGTTGGCCGGGTAGGACCTTCTGGTTGTAGGACGCACGTTGGATTGTTAATACTGGCGTCATGGTATTTGCCAACAATGCTGCAGGAAAATCTATCTACTTGTAGATCTCACTGAGTAGATAATTAACAGAACATCAACATCCATTCATTCGTCTTCAACTGCTTATCCGAAGTTGCTAACTGAAGCAGTTCCAGCAGGAACCCCAAACTTCCCTTTCCCCGGCCACCCCAACCAGTTGCCTGGGGGATCCTGAGGTGTTCCCAGGCCAGTGTGGTGATATAATCTCTCCAATGAGTCCTAAATTAGATTAGATTAAATTAGATTCAAATTTATTGTCATTGTGCAAAGTACAGAGCCAATGAAATGCAGTTAGCATCTAAATAGGAATAAGTGCATAAGTGGCCTGTTTACAGTAAATAATGCGTTATCACAAACATAAGATGCAGTAGTTATGGTGTATTTACAGAATACAGTATAGTGATATAATACATAATACAGTATATATATATACACAGCATTTATACAACAGATACAACTATATATATATATATATAAAAAAAAAATATATATATATATATATATATATATAGACAGCCAAAAAAAATTAATACATACTTCAGGAGAAGAAAAACTTGTATAAATATTTTAACGCAAAATGTATTGCTATACGTTATATATTGAT
>JAOVVB010000027.1:1205028-1215309 GCA_028570985.1 Heterobranchus longifilis | reverse complement strand
GTATTATTCATATTATAATATACATATTACATATACATATTTTGGCTGACTCTGTGTGCGTATATATATATACTGTATACTGTAACAGTGTTAGTATGCTTTGGCCAGAGTGTATAAGTCTCTGGAATTGTACTGAATCCATGTTCCTGAATTCCGGTTATTAAATCCGGCAATGCTCATTTCATCTGGATACTTCATGTCTCTTCCACATCTCAAAAACATTCCAGTATGTCGTTTAGCTTCTCCAAATTAATCCTGGGTGCAAATGAGTGTGTAAATGTGTGTCCTGAGATGAATGGGCAACCATGACCCTGAATATACAGTAAGAGTATTACTGTAGACCCAAGTTATACTAGAGTACTATAGTGTACTTTAGATTGTCCACGTGGGAGAAAAAAGTACCAGTTCTACATACTGTACAATAGAACCCTATAGCCAGGATTTCCTCTCTATTCCAAGTAGTGATGGATTCGAAACCTATAGAAGAAGCAGATAAGCCTTAACCATTGATGAAGCCTGGCCTTATCAGTGTATTATAATCCTTCTAGTATCAATCAACCTTAGGCTGGATGTAGAGTCTCGTTTACATATTTCCCTTTATTTTCTATCTTTCACACACAGAACAGAAGAACTTTATTAAACTAGACTTTTTAACAATGCTTTACATTTTGCAAACAGGGAAGTGTGTTAGCGGAAATAAGCAGCTTTATAGTAGATAGTGGACGGATGTGGCTATGCCAGAGAAGCCTGCTGCTGGCCTGGAAAATGCAGATTACCATATAAATTAAACCCCATGCTGTGCAGCGTATTTAGAGTGGCCGCTGTCACTGTTTAATCAGCCGGCCAGAGACCCAAAGGATTCTCATCCTCTCTGCCTCTAATAAGCCAGTGAATCAGAGTCACGCTTGGGCTGCCTTTGTAGGACCACATGAATTTAGGACCTGTTAACTGGAGAAAGGTTCCTGAATATATATATATATATCTACAGGGCTGCTGCCGCTTCTAGAGAGCAGATCAGTTGCTTGGCCTCACTTTCTTCCTCCAAAGATGAGAGGGTGAGAAATAGACCGAGATTCAGAACAGTTTGGGTTGCAGATTATGATGCAGATCATTTCTCATGCTCAGAAAAAAAGACTAGCCTTTGGGATAACTGCATGAGTATGTTCTTGTCTCATCTTGTCCACTTTAGACGTCAAAGTTATCCAGCAGCAGTGTCAAACACCGACGTTTAAACCCTCTGTTTTACGTTTAAACGCTGTGTGATGTTCGAACATTAACATTCTCCATGACCACAGATGCCTGTCACAGTCCTTGGCCACAGGACAGGACATAAATGTTTTAACAGAGGGCTGTTTGTGAGGTTTTTAAAGCATTCAGTAAATTCTTTGTGGATCTGTTCGAAGCACAAGGTCTTTTCCTGCATCTCAGAACAATCACTCGGTTTCAAAAGAAAAGCTGCAGAACCTCGGGGGTTAGGTTTTTTTCTTGTTTTGAGTTCTGTGTGTGTGTGTGTGTGTGTGTTTTCTATGAGTCATGCATTAATTGATATACAGTGGCAACATGGAGCAGATGGAATATTAGTCCACACTCAGGAAGGAAGCTGGTGAGAAACTCTGACAGATGAAAATCCCTCGAGAAGCAGCCGAACGCTTTGGCACATGGACTCGTTTGGCTCTGGTTACGGATCGTTACTGTGTTGTGAAACCGAAGACTGATGCTCTGTGGAGTACAACCAGGAAGCATATAACCAGAATAAGAATCCATTTTTATAAGAATAAGAATCCAAGGCGTAAATGATTTACCATCCAAAGAACCCATGAGGACCTAGCCATGGATCCATTATGTATAGAGCTTCTCCTGTGTGGGGTTATGGGAGGTCTGGAGCCTATCTCAGGGAACTTAGTGTATGAAGCAGAGTACACCTTGTATAGGGTGCCAACCCACAGCATGGTACACACACACACATACACACACAGTACACTTCATTTTGAAATACCAATCAGCCCACACTGCATGTCTTTGGACTGCAGGAGGAAACTGGAGTACCCAGGGGAAATCCACCAAGCAGGAAGAGAACATGGTTATTTGTATTGTCCTTGTTGGGAATCCGTAAAGGTTTGGGGTAGAAACTTGCAAAAAAAAAAGGGGGTGCCTAGAACCCTTAAACATATTAAAGAAAACCTTCTTGCTGTTTTTTCCCTAAGAGTAAATCAAGAAAAATAATTAAAGTTCTTAAGTTTGTCCTTTTTGGAGAACGTCATATGTAGAACTCTAAAACAGATGCCTTGCTTTCACAAGTAGACACATTTTAGGAATGCTATGAACCCTTGTGTATTTAAAGAACGTTGGGAAATAATAATAAAAATAATTTTAAAAAAACAGAATCTTTGAATTTTCCAAGAGTTTTCACTATAGAGGGTCTGTTTATGGTGCTGTGTAGAACCCTATGAGTTCTACACAGTCAGTGACAGAACTGTAGAACTATTTGAAACCACATAAAGAGCCAATTTATTTTAAGCATCTAGTCCTGTCGTCCTTGATTTCTAAAAATGAAGGGTTTATTAGTTTGTGTCTGAGTTGTAGAACCCTTGAACTTTCTATACACAACCCTGCAACAGAGGATTTTCTTAAAATCCTAAAGTAAAATCTATTTAAGAAGCGAAAGTCCTGTGGTACTCTATTCTAAGTAAGAAAAAAAAAAAATGTAAAAATAATCCAAAATGCGTTCTATTGCTTCCTGTTATAGGAGAACCCTATAGGTCCAAAGTTCTATGTGCAACCTGAAGTCTTAATAAGAGTCTGCGGCTTGACTTAAACTTTTGAGATTTGCAATTCTGGACTTAACTTGGATTGAAGCTTGAATTAACAGATGGACTTCACACTGGTCCTAACAATCTGAGACCCTGCTGAGGGCGTAAGGCTTGAGGAGCAGTTTAGGGTCAGACTTGACTTGGTCTTGATGGTCCAGTAGTGACCTCAATAGATCACTGAACAACAAGTGCATTCGTAATGTTTTAAAAGTGAAATCTATCGGCTTCTTTTCCAGATACTCTTTCCAGGTATTCAAAAGTTCAGTTGTTATACTTGATTGTTGACTTTATTGCATTTGGTCAGCAAGTAAAATGCAATGGTTTGGGAAATAAACACTTGGCTGCAGAATAAAGGGGACTTCTTTCAAAAAAGGAATCAAGTTAAGAACCTTATGGAATGCTAAAATCTCACACTCATCTCCACGCCCCTTAGTGTCCATTGAAGCTAAAGTCTATAGAACAGTTAAGAGTTGAATGTTTTGTTTCTCCAGGGCAGTGATAAAGGTTCTGTGTAGAACCAACTGTACAGCATCGAGTGTAATGGGTTCTGTAGAGCTGCTTCAGGAAATAAGCAAACTAACAGAACGGTTCCTTCACAAACGAAACACAAGGAATGATTTTTTTAAATAATTTATTCGGTTTAAAAACATTTGTTGAAATGTCATTAAAATGTTACCAAGTTTGTAACTGTAATACAGGAGCATCGTGTCCATCACGCTGCACAGAGAGAGAGAGAGAGAGAGAGAGAGAGAGCCCTCTCCTGTGTCATCACAACTCCTCCACACACTTCCATCCAGCTCCTGCGAATATAAATCCTGCAACGTTCTTAGTCATTTATTCAGAATGAATCAAAATGATGACTCATTCTAAACGTTCATGATTTGTGACCTTGTTAAATTCGTGCTCGTTGTTAGTTTGAAAGAACGCATTATAAAGTCCAGGGTTTTCTAAACGAATCACTTAACAGCTTTAGTCATGAAAAATGCACGCCCTCGTTTCCCTCTCCTGCAATCTATTTCCTGAATAAGGCAATAAAAGTCAACAACAAAATGTTTTGCAGCAAGATGAGCATTAGCATGTGTGCTTAATAAAACATGGCCGCCACAAAGCGCTGAGCTGCCACTGGCGTTAGATTAATGCTCTCGTTTTAGCCTGTTCTGTATGCAGACGGTCAAAGAGCTGCCAGTTGGTCGCTAAATCGGAGACGTCCTCATTAAACCAAAAATTTGTCACGAGTCTGTGTGTCCCTCTGCAGCCAGGAGGTGTGATTAGAGCTGCTTAAAGTGCTTCAAGTGAGGTCTCTCGCTCTTTCACGATCTCTCACTCTCTGATTAGGCGGCCTTTATTCAACAGTCAAGTGTTTATTTCACAAACCCTTGTGTTTTACTCGCTGACAAAAGCAATAAAGTCAACGATGAAGTATAACAACTGAACTTTTGAATAACTGAAAAGTAAAGAGACAAAAGACGCTGATAGACTTCACTTTTAAAACATTACGAATGCATTAGTTGTTCAGTTGTCTTTACTACCAAGTCCAAGTCAAGTCCAAAGTACCAAAACTGCTACTCAAGCCTTAAGGGTCTCAGGGACGATCGTTTAATTCATGCTAATATCTTCCAAGGGACCAGATTGAAGTCCATCTCTTAATTTCAGTTCCAGTCTCAAGATCATAACCAAGTCAAATCCAGCAAAGCAAGTATTAAAACTTGAAGTCAAGCTGAAGACTCTTATTAATACTGCTTCATCTTAAGTCTAAGACTTGGATTTGAGACTTACAACCCATTCTCCAAACGATGGAGTTGAAATTTATTTGTCAAATTCAAGCCAAGTGTCAAATCTAAGTCTGAAGTTCAAGTCCAAGTTTAGTTGTTAAGTGTTGATTTTTTTAAAGCCAAAGTTTCATAAGTTTAAGTTAAATCCTCAAGTTCAAGTTTAAATTAAAAGTATCATAAGCTCAAGTCAAGTCCTTGAGTCAAATCTGAAATCTTGTCCAAAACGTCCAGACATGGACTTGAACCTAAAAAAAAAATGATTGTTTTATCGTTTTATGTTCTATTTGTTGACCTGAGCAGGCTAGCTCAATGGTTAAGTCTACAGATCAGAAGGTCAGAAGCTCCAACACCAAAAACTCCAGCACCTTCTGGGCCCCTGGGCAAGGCCCTTAACCCTCAACAGCTCTAACATATACTGTAATGTAATGAAAGTAATGTAAATAAAGTCTAAGTTGAGTCTCAAGCTCAAGTCCCAGTTAAAACCCAAAGTTCAACTCTCATAGGTTGAGGCTGAGTCCAAATCCAAAGTCTCAAATCCAAGTCTTACTTTCCTGAAGTCCAAGATAAAGACTATTTGGATCTAAGCTCGAGACAAGGATTTTTGGACTGTATATTAAATCTATATCTGATATCACGCAAATGAGGATGGGTTCCTTGTTGAGTCTGTTTCCTCTGAAGATTTCTTCATATTTCTCTCTCAGGGAGTTTTTCCTTGCCAACATCTCTCTTGGCTCAGGGACTTAGGTTTAAGCACCAAGTTCAAGTCTAAGTTACATTTGTTGAGTCCTCAACTCCAAGTCTCAAGTCCAAATTTGAAGCCCCAAGTTCAAGTTTCTGTCAAGATTTGGATTCAGGATTCGCCCAGTCTTAGTTTAATTCCAGGTGAAGAAAGTACAAGTCGATTTTGAGGCCTAAGTCTCCAGCCTAAGTCTCTCGGCATGTGAACGTTGAATATGAACTTGCCTTTTATGACCAAGTCTCAGGTCATATAAAATTATGAAATCTATCTTGAGTCTAAAGTTGACGTCCAAGTAGAGTCCCTGAACTTAAGGTGAGTGCTCAATTCCCAAGTCTTAAGTCTTATGTCCATTTTTTATGAACTGATGACAGAGACTTTTTGGACGTTATTATCCAGTCTTATGAGATCATATCAGCTTCTTAAGTTAAAGTCTCATTTTGTCAAGCTCAGCTCTTATAGCTAAAGTCTAAATTTCACAGGGCATTGAATATAACTTAAATCCTGATGTGGGTAAAGACGTATAAAATGATGCTCTGCAGGGCGACTCAAATTCCACACTGACACACAACATGATAGAGTAACATACTGTACAGTATGTAAATTGGACTGTGTCATAGTATACAGATAGAATAATATCAAATAATATATACTGGAGTTGTATAAATCTCTTCCTGAACATGTTTATCATTGTGTGTAATTTGTTCAGAAGTCCATCGGGGCTTGGAGTAAAAATGTTTTACCTGGTTGTTTCTTTACAGACAAAAAAAAAAAAGAAAGAAAGAAAAAAGAAATCACGGCTTCCCTGCTTGAAGTCATGCTGTGTGTTGTGTCTAATGTCCCTTATTCCCAAACTCATCACCAGCAACAGCATAAGAAACCCTCTTTCTACTGGCAACAGCAATCAAGCAGGGGCAATTTCCAAGCAAGTGGGATTAAAGTGTGTGTGTGTGTGTGTGTGTGTGTGTGTGTGTGTGTGTGTCTGTGTGTGTCTGTGTGTGTGTGTCTGTGTGTGTGAGAGAGAGAGAGAGAGAGAGAGAGCTGCCAAGGTCATCTTCATCAGCCCTACAGCCTCCTTGCCCTGGTCTCGATGACTCATGTAAGAGTGGGAGCGTCAAGTGCAGAAGGAAAAGAGAGAGAGAGAGAGAGAGAGAGAGAGAGAGAGATTCAATGGTGCAAGAAAAAAAATTATATTTGATAATTATCCATTTGCCGATTGGAAAAGATGGTCAAGATCCGGCTGTAACTTTACTTTTAATGTAAAAGGGGAAAAAAGAAAATCTTAATGTTAAATGTGACTAGAAATAGATAAAAATGTATAATGTACAGTTTCAGAACAGTAATCAATAACATACAGTAGTTAGCATTGGGACGTCGCTGTGCTATAAAAATCACTTTTGTACAGAAGATTATTCATTTTAAGATAATAAGAGAAACCCTGATTTATTCCATTAGTCTGTAACAGCAGTTTGACAGCGATATCAAGTTTTGTGTAGCCCTAAAAACTCAGAGCATTTTAGCTATAATTTGTTTTGCTGTTTTTGTAATAAACACACAGTATATATAGAGCTCGGGATTGTGCAGTAGAGAGTGATGCATCCTTTTTTTTTTAAGCACAAAATAGGCAACATGATTAAAATAAAATAAAATTCAGTTTGCCAACTATACAAATATGACTGAGCAAAAAAATTTTTTTAAATGGGCACACTCCATGCACATAGACCTCGAGGCAGGAATTGAACCCGGACCCTGAAGGTGCAAGGACATATTCTTATTATACTTCATTGATCTATGCAGAGTTCTGTTCCGGTTGGGTTTTAAGGTTAATAAAGAACAGATTTATTATAGCAGCTATAAACAGACCTCTCTCTCTCTCTCTCTCTTTCTCTCTTTCTCGAGAAATTAAAGAAGGCAAAAATACAGCTTGTCATGTTACCGAGAAGGCACAAAGAAGCTGAAACTTTAAAGTTACAGCTTTACCTCCTAGTGTTACAAAGCGCTGAGACTGGAGACTCCTTCCTGTACATAATCAGCTCCTCATTCTGATTACACAGCAACTCTTGAACAAAGCATGATATTATCCATTCATGAAGATTTTTTTGAAGTTCAGCATTTCTGCATTTGCTAGTTGTAGGTGGCGGCGTGTAGAGCGCAGCGCGGTGTGTGTTTCCTGCCCGCGGCGTTGCTCTTCCACACTCGATGAATCATTGACGGTGTTAGGTTTCATTTGACAGTGAATATCAGCAAGCGCCAATTTATTTCTCCTTTTTATAGCGTAACTTCTGACTTCATAGTGCTCAGACGTTACAGTTAAAAAGCCAGACTTTCACATCTCTCGCCTTGGGGAGGAGTGAAAATAACTCCTGTGTGTCTGTGACGGTGCAGCACCCCTGCTACCCTGATCACTTACTTGGTTTCTTTTTGTGGGTTTTTTTTTTTTTGATGAGTTCATGTTTTTTTTTTTTTCAGAGCCTGCAGGAAAAATGCGCAGTAATTAGTGGGTTTGGAAGGTCGGCGTGTAGCTGGTGTCCAAATCAGCTGTGACTTTTCTCACCGGGCGGTGAGGCCTACGCACACCATCTCTAACAGGCCACAGAACACGGGATAAAAAATATCTCTAGTAATCATCTCCCCATTGTGCCTGTTATTTTATTTTTTTTTTTAAAGAAGGCAACAGTTTTTCACTGAATTTCCGTACATTTCTTCATTTTCTTCCTCTCAACCTAAACACAAAAATCTCATTAGTTTAATTAAATTTTTTTTCAAGGTGCAATTAATTTTGTCAATGTGGTTACTGGATAATTAACTAAAACAGCTGAAACAGCTGAAGCGTCACCAGTTGCAAGCTTCTGAGAACGGTAATTCTTTCATAAATCCAACATCTTATTCTTAAATTCTTAAGTCTTATTCTTAAGCTTAAGATTTTGGATTTATGAAAGTATTACAGTTCTCAGATCTGGCCACTAAATGCTGATTGAAACAGGAGATTATATTTAATTGCTTTACTTTTTATCCAGCAGTTATGTTTTCTATTCATTAGCAGCACAGTGGATTAGCAGTTAGGACTCACACCTCCAGGGTTGGGGGTTTGAATCTCACCTGTTTTGCATGTTCTCCACATGCTCCATGGGTTTTTGATACTAAAGTACATTTGAAAGTGTGTATTTTTGTACTTTATCTAAAGGACAAATGTAAATGATGATTTTTAATTGAGTAATATTTTACCTAGTGTATCTCTACTACTACTCAACTATAGGTTTTGTGCCAACCCACCACTTGATAGGCTTATAGATGGATGGATGAATGGATGGATGTTTACAGCCTTAATGAGGATCTGGTGTCTCTTCTGCAATAATGTGCTGCTCGTTTAGCAGGAATAAATCTTGTTTTGTTTTGTTTTTTTCCCTTCTAATTGTCTTTTTGACAGCGAATGTGCTGCTTAATGTCAGGTTTTAAAAATATTTAGGGTCCTTATGACTTCCTTGTTAGCTAAATAAGCCTCGGTAGTTCAAGTGTACAGTACAGTACATCAATCAAACGTCAAACCGCACGCACGTCTCAGATCGTCACTTTATATTTGTCTTAACAGCAAAACTTGCCTCAAACTCAAACATCATGTTCAATATGTATATAGACAAAAAGAGCAGACCTGGGGTTATCTACAGTAACTGTTACATCAGCCCGAGCATTTTGTGCTGACAGTAAGAGCTACCGTTGGCACGATTGCACCATCTTCCCAAAGTTCCTGCCAGTTTGTCCCCATTCTGAGTCCGGATGTGTGTCTCTGTCCCAGGTGTGTTATGGAACCTCTCGTCATGCGACGCTCTGAAGATGCCCATCATCCAGGACGCTCTGGCTGTCCTGACCAACACTGTCATCATCCCTCTGTCCGCCAGAGACGTCTCGCCGCATCAGGAGGGACGCAAGCTGCAGATGCACACGTCGCTCGTGTTGCGCAACGCCACCGGGTGCCTGAGGTCAGTCGCCCTGCATCTCAAACAACTTTATCTGTAGCTCTATATTGTGTACTGTATTTGTAGCTCGACAACCCAAAGTGGGCGTGATAATATTATTTAAATTAGTCCAAATGCCTGGAAATATAGTTATTTAATAAAATAAATCTTTAACCATAATGTGGCGTGCCTCTAATAAAACAAACAATATGTTGTGATTGCGATTATACAGTATCTGTTTGCTTTTTTTTATGTCAATTTGTGATTATAAATATGTTTATACATTCATACATAAATGTTATAAAATTTTTAATTATTGAGCAACAATTTCAAAAAGGAAATGTCGGGACGATGCCCACAAACTGTAGCAGAACTGATAAGTAGCCAGGGTTACCATGACAACAGGTCTGTAGCCACCTCCCAAACCACATACATGTAAATAGTAAGTATGATTAATTGTAATAGTGAAAAAAAAAAATCACGGCGAATTTAGAGTTTATTATATAAACAACTATTAAAACGAATATTAAAGGTGACCTTTAATGCTAAATTCACTTTTTAGTCATGTTTAGAGATTTACATGGGTTTACAGTGTGTGTGTGTGTGTGTGTGTGTGTGTGAACAAATAAAAAATAAATAAATAAATAAATAAAAACATTACTTTTGTTGTAGTTTAAACAAACTGATTCAATTTCCCGCATATTGTGACCTCATATAAGACGCACCCCTCTCCAGGCTTGAGACACTGGAACAGAGTGTTTGAAAAAGTATAGTCATGTTTAAAGTTAGTGCCCCCACTTCTAATTCTACATGTTCATCATAATTACGCAAAATCAAAAAACATAATCACCTGATCATAGTGGGTCTTAGTATTAGGCAAATACAAAGTCAGATGAACAACATAACACTTTTTACCGGTTATGAAGGCGTTTATCTAAAACACACAATAATCTCCTTTGAACAGTTGATATTGAGATGTATATCTGCTCCTTCTGCTCTGTAAAGCTTCA
>JAOVVB010000027.1:1187706-1198647 GCA_028570985.1 Heterobranchus longifilis | reverse complement strand
CGTTCATCACCAACCTGTTCTTGGATGGTTGGGAGAAGTTGCTCTCGGAGGATGTTTTTGTTCCGTTCTCCATTCATAGCCGTGTTCTTAGGCAAAATTTGTGAGAGAACCCACTCCTAAATATAACACACACTAAATATAAATATGAAGTGTGCACTCTTGGAAATAAATTTTTAAAAATTAATTATTTTGTGTGTGTTTAAGTCATGATGTAACACTGACAGCTCTGGATTTCCCTTCAGACTTGGCGTGTGTCCGAAGCACGCGAGTTGTGTACGGTTCCCCCTGCCCCTGCTCCAGGTGCGTCTTGCTCTCGAGTCCCCCCGGAGTCTTCAGCAGCACTCTAGTGTGTCACTGTGGTGTTACAGGGAGCCGAGCCAGGCGCGACACACACCGAGCTCTTCGCGGCACCTGATGCGCATTAGCATAACCTCTGATTAGCTCTCCTCCCAGGTGGCAGATCCGGCCGTGAGAGTTCTCACGCGAACACACGCCGCAGGCGGAGAACACACCCTCTGCCAGCTGCAGCTCCAGTGTAAGGACCTGGTGATGTGGATCAACATCGTTAACGTCCAGATATGGGACGGAGACATTGATCTCACTATTTCTCTGTATCTTCTTCTCCTTTTGTTTTTTGTCTCTCTGTCGTCTTCTCTTTTTGTCTCTCCGTCCTTTCTTTTAGTCTTCTCTCTCTATTTCTCTTTTTCTCTTTTTTGTCTCTGTTTCTTTCCCTGTCTCGTTCCCGTGTTGTCTTTTTCATCATTTCTCTTTTCACCTCTTTCCCTCTACCACTATCTATCTCTCTGTATTTAAAGCAAAAATTTCCCCTCTCGCACTCTCTCTCTCGCTCTCTCTCCATCGCTTTTTTTTTCCTAACCCAACATCTCCCTCCCTCTTTTTTTCTTTCTGTATTCTAAGCCAAAATCCTACTCTCTCTCTTTCTCTCTCTCTCTGATTCATTGTTTCTCTCTCTGTCTTCTTCGGTTTTTGTCTCCTTGTCCTATCTGTCAGTTTTTATATCTCTCCCCATCTCTGTCTCTTTGTGCCTTTCTCTGTCCCCTTCTCCTTTTTGTCTGACTGTCCTATCTTTCAGTGTCTCTGCATCTGTTTCTCTTTCTCTCTCCTTTTGTCTGTCTATCACCGTTTCTCTCTCCCTGTCTCCTTCCCTTTTTGTGACTTTGTAATCTCTCTCTCTCTCTCTCTTTGATCTCACTGTTTCTCTGTATCTTTTTCTTCTTTTGTTTTTTGTCCTATTTGCCAGTCTCTCTCTTTCTGTCGCTCTGTGCCTGTCTCTGTTTTCTTTTCTTTTTGTCTCTCTGTTCTATCAGTCTTTCTCCATCTGTCATTCTCTTTTTCTGTCTATCTTTTTTTCTCTCCCTGTCTCCTTCCCCTTTTTTTGTCTTTTTCATCTCTCTCTTTTTCCATCTCTCTCTTTCTCTCTCACTATTTATCTTTCTGTATTCAAAGCTATCTATCTATTGTGTAGGTGTAGATTCACCAAAAACCATGCTACCCACTAATTAATGCATAAACACACACATGCACGCATGCATGCTAAGGCTAAGCTAACAGCATTAACTACATACACTTGCAGAGGCACCAACAACCCTCGCTCGACATTTTTCTTTTTGAGTCTAATCTCTCGACTCATTTAACAGCAGGATTGACAGGAAAAGATGAACTCACAGTTATCCGTCTTCCTTCCAGACCTTACTGCAGGCAGGAAATAAAGTCGTGAGCGAGGAGCAACTTAAGAAATGTCGGGTCGGACGGACCGGAGGATCCGAGGAACCGTTCAAGCTAATCATTTGGATTCGTCTCTTGACGTGTCCTGCCTAATTTAGGTAGAATTGAGAAAACTTCAGAGCCGTGAGTCAAAGCCAGAGGAGCAGCGATTGATCTGTGGGTTTATTCAGAGGCTCGTTACACATTACCCAGAGTGCCACATGTGGACATCAAGACGGAAACGAATATCAATAAACGCTTGGCCGGGGGACGCGGCATCGCAATGAATCTACAGCGTGTGTATGATGAGCATCGGTAGTGCTGCTGATGATGCATCAGAAATCAGAACTTTTAATATGAACAACACACATGAACGTTTTAAAGGGTTTTCCTGCGATCGATAGGCGTGGCCGGACTTAAACTGCAATACAGTGCCGTCGAATGCTTGATTCTGATTGGTCAGAAGGTGTTGATTCGCTTTCTACAACAGCAGAGTAGTGCATGTGCAAAAGTCAGGTTTTTATTAATCTATAGTAACAACGTGTTCAATTCGAAATTGTTATAATCCCTAACGTTAGTGGAAGGAGTCTCCAGTGTCAGCACTTCGTAACCTGCTGTTTTAGGAAAAGAATCAATGTCTTGGTAGTTATTTTTAGAATTTATATACAATATGTATAAAAGCAAAGAGCTTCTTTTGTCACAATGATGCAGCATGCGATTTGACGCCATGGTAACGCTGTGCTCGAAGACGCCGCTCATATATATTTAAAGTTAGTTAGTGAATCAGAAGGCGGCTCCGCCGGCCGCGGTGAATATTTAATAAGTCAATATGGCAAAGTTGAAACGTGAATAAATAGAGCTGGAGTTTGTTGTGCCGGAGCAGCGTATTATCGGCGCCGGCTAAATGATATATCTCTAAAGCCTTTGCCAAGTTAATGTGTTGGAAAGAGAAGCTTCTCTGAGCGCAAATGTCATCATTTTGTTTCCTCGTCGTCTAGCGATCGTATAAAATGAAATGTAGCAATCGATTTGGGCCGGGCTGAGTGAGGAGAATGCAAATTAGACACGAGCGCCTCTCTCATTCCGAGACGTGGGAGAGAGAAATTATTCGGGATCTAGGAAGGGTTTGGACGAGCTCCTGCAGTGTGTGTGTGTGTGTGTGTGTGTGTGTGTGTGAGAGAGGTTTCTTTCGACTGGGCTGCCGAGGGCTATCAGTTAAGATGGAATCTTGTCTGCTGCAGTGACACGACGAGCCGTTTTGGAATCTCGAATATCTGTGTTTGTTCTTTAAGTCGAGACCATGTGAGGAATAAAACACCGCGTGTGGTGCTGTTGTGTGAAAATAATCAACCACAGGGTAATGGTGTAATGAGGCAGAGATCCGCAGAGAGTTGATTAGTTTCACATCCTGAAGTGTTTTATTTATCTTCTACTATCTATCTGCAAATTTCACTCCATCAGGGCCATCAGGAACGGAGGCAAGAATAATCAGGAAACAAAATGATAATAGGAAATTAAGACTGTTCAAACATCTTTTTGGTTGTTGTTCATTAGCTGGTTATTTCATATTGCTCACTTTGTTGTTGATTGTGGTGAATGAATTAGATTCAGATTTATTGACACCGAGTGGTGATATACGTTTAATATACGTTACGTGTAAAGTCATCACGTCAGCTCTCTGCTTTCGGCTCACTGTAGTGACACCAGGAATCCATTTCAAGATTCCAATGAACCAGTCAAATGAGCGAATTAAAAAAAAAAAGACGATTTTATAAAAATAGTAAATCACAAATAGTGTGTTCAGTAATGAGTCGATCCCACAAAGAGACAAATCCCACACCCATAAAAAACAAAAAAATCAACCAATCAATCAACTCGTGAGTCAAATCCCAAATGAGGAAATCCCAAATAGTTTATTAAAAAGTCAATCAAAATTAGCCAATTTTAGAATCAGAATCAGATTTTATTCGCTCGACATAAGTATGTTGACACACACACATGGAATTTGATACAGTGTCAGTATAAAACACACTCCTGTCATATTTGTTACAGACAGTGTACACAGTGGCGGCACGGTGGTGTAGTGGTTAGCACTGTCGCCTTGTACCCCCAGGGTCCGGGTTCGATTCCCGGCCAGGCTCGATTCCCGTTTCTGTTTGCATGTTCTCTCTGTGCTTGGTGGGTTTCCCCCGGGTACTCCGGTTTCCTCCCACAGTCCAAAGACATGAGGTTAGGCTAAATGATGTTCCCAAATTGCCCGTAATGTGTAAATGAGTGTATGTGTGTGTGCCCTGCGATGGATTGGCTCCCTGTCCAGGGCGGACCCTGCCTCGTGCCCTAAGTCTCCTGGGATAGGCTCCAGGCCCCCGCGACAGGATAAATAAATCCTGAATACAGGATAAAGTGGTATAGAAGATGAGTGAGTGAGAGTGTAAACACAGTTAGTACACAACATTTAATAATTATACAGATTGAATAAAGGCTGAAAAAACGAAATATTCAGAGTCTGTAACAGATTAATTTAAAAAATGATCAGGTCCAAAATTAGTCAATTTCAAAAAGAGTTGATGGCAAAAAAAAAGAGGCAACTCCAAAATGAGTCAGTCACAAAGACTCAATCCTTAAAAGAATCAGCACTAAAATGAGTCGGTAAGAAAATGAATTGTTTTCAGTCTTTAAAACAATTGAGTTTAAAGAGTTTATCCTGAAATTAGTCGATTCCCAAAAGATTCAGTCACAAAATAAGTTCACTTTAAAATGAGCTAATCCCAAATAGTTCATTAAAGAGTCGATCCCAAAGTGGGTCGATTCTGAAAAAAAAAGGATAAATTGCAAAACAAGTCACTTTCAAAACGAGTCAGTCCTGAGATTAGTCAAGTTTAAAAAGAGTTCATTGCCAAAAAAGGTGTCGATCCAAAAAGAGTTGAGAAAATCCAAGGCAGTCAAAACTCTGGGAATAAACTCCAGAATCGATTCCACACTAAAAATATTAGTAAGATTTAAATTAGACTAGTTAAGACTTTTAAAACCCTTTTAAAATGGTTTTGGAATACGTCGGGTAGAACGAAAGTTATCATTACTTATATAAAGGGTACATTTTATCACCACCAGAATATGAAAATGACTTTGCAAAAATGTAGAACATATGGGCATATTATTATTATTATTATTATTATTATTATTATTATTATATGGTCATAGAAACAACTGAAAACAGAAATAAAAACATGTGTTCATGTGTATCTGTGCTACTATTTTGCCTATGTAATATATATATAATTTTTTTTTTTTTTTTTTTACTCAGTCATATTTGTATAGTTGGTCACAATGAACTAAAATTAGATTCATCATGTTGCCTATTTTGTGCTTAAAAGCGATTCGTCACTCTATACTGCACAATCCTGAGCGCTATAGATAAATAAATAAATAAATAAATAAAAACTGCAAAACTAATAATGACTAAAATGCTGCGAGTTTTAAGAGCTGCGAGTTTTGTAGTGCTGTTTGTTGATTTGCAAATGCTTAAAAGTAACTTTTCCTAACAATTCATTTGATGTACATTAATTCATCAGTAGGTTAACGGGGATCATCACAATAATCAGCACTTCCAGTCGGACCCCGAGGTGTTTGGGGGAAGGTCCGGCTGCTGATGTTCTCCCTAACACTCTGAACCCTGTGCTGTTCGTGGAGGATTAAGACGTTAATATCAGGCGACTATTTACCGAGCAAGTCGCAATAAACCACCAGATAAACAGGCCAACAATCAAATATTTATCATTAAATATTCAGAGCGAGTCAGTCACATGACCTGGAGAATCTGATATGCATCCACAAACACACACACACACACACACGGTGCTGATTTGTACTCTCTCTGTTTATCCAATATTTCCTGTCTCAGGACCGCCTCCTCTAGACAAACACATTATTTCTGCAGATTATTACACTTGAATCATTTATAGTTGTGTTGTGTGTAAGGTACAGACTGTTACATTTGGGGTAACACACACACACACAAAAATAATGCACAATAAAAAGTTATAAAAAAAGTAATAACTAAATATTATGAATGAAGAAAATAATTATTGAATTATATCATATTTAATAATAAAAGTATTTACTAAATCATCTGACCTCATTAATCAATTAATATTATCGGATATTTCAAAATGTAATTAAATGATGATGATAACGAACAACAGAACTACTACAGTATGTCCACCAATAATGTCTGTATTAATGATGATAATATTAAATATATATATACGTATCTGTCTTTCAGGAACGTGAGCTCGGCCGGGGAGGAGGCGAGGAGGAGGATGAGGGAGTGCGAGGGTCTGACAGACGCTCTGCTTTTCGTCATCCAGACTGCACTGGGGAGCAGCGAGATTGATAGTAAGGTCTGTGCTCGCCTCCTCTTCTCTCCACGCCGCTCACTGCGGCCGATATTCCCTGCTCGGGTGCTTTCTCAAGGTTGCCCGGCTCCTGTCTCCTAAATGGGGTTCTTTAATCATGATTTAACGGCGCGCCTCTTCGCGGCGGTGACGCTGGCGCGGGAAACGCGTTTATGCTAATGAGAATTGAGTGCTGAGCCGCGCTGATGCCACACGCCGGACTCAGCGTTCTGCCTCTGGTCGTTTCCAAACTCCGGCTCATTACAGCTTCCTCAGCAACTCCTCCTCCTCCTCCTCCTCCCTCTCCTCTTTTTCTTGTGTCTCATTCATCTTTTCCACCATCACCAACTTTCTGCTTGAGTCTGAGACAAGCAAAAAAGAATAGAAAGAAAAAGAAAAAAATACTTTCTGTAGCTCTTGCGTCAGAATACAGTCCAGATGTCTGAGCATGTTTATTTCATCATTCTAAGAAAAACACAACCGATGTATTATTACTTTATATTGTTGAATTGTCATCATAAATACTTTATTTTATGAATAATGTAATCGATAATCAGTCCATTATATTACTGATTTACATGATTTTAAGCCTAATGCTGACTCAGACCGTGAAGTTCTCACGGCAAGGACGCAACGGATCCGTGTCGGGTTCTTGGTGCGTCTATTGTGTCGTCACTAATTTCCTATCACACGTTTTGCTTCTTTTTTCAGTTCACTTTAATTCCTGTTTATTAAAAAGTATTAGTGATGATTTAAAGCTTTCATTTTCTTTGTATAAACAGAGAGACAGATATAAAATTTAAATTTCATACAATTTCCCAAAACTGCTCTTCTTTAGTCCTCATCCTCATCTTCATCCTCATCCTCATCTCCAGGTCTAGAAGCCCGCTCCAGGCCAAGCTCTTTGAAATTCATCAGTGTGTGTTTTCTGGACTCGGATACTCTCACACGCTCTACTGAAGACGTGCCTAACAAGAGTATCGATCATACAAGAAGGAGAATTTGTATCGGCACTACAGTACCATCTGTGTTCAGATTCCCACCACCGAGCACGGGAATCATGAATTCGAGTGTGTGTATGTGTGTGTGTGTGTGTGTGTGTGTGTGTGTGTGTGTGTTCGAAAACACAATATTTTTGCAGTCTTGTTTGGTGTTAGTGTGAAGTTGGATGTGTGACTGGATTCTAAACTTTTCACTTTTATCAGTGCAAAGCCAGTCAGTAGCCGAACCCAGTCATGAGAGGATCTTTTAGATGTTGCTTGATGGTACGCCGGATGTTCAAATCAAACCGATACGATTTCTGGTGAGTGCAGGCGTAAAAGCGATTGACATTTACAAAAAAAACTTCAATCACAGCACGGTGATGAGACTCTTAGCAGCATTAAAAACACATTTGAACATCTTGAAATGGGCCATACAGTACGTCCGTGAATGACGATCCCGGTCCTGTGAACATTCGGCGCCTGGTCCTTGAAAATCCATGGATAACTAGTCACCGACTTGTGAAAGAAGAATCTGTCTGTGTTAACTATACACACGACACCACTTGCACGTTACAGGAACTCGGCCACATCCCCTGTAGAGTCCACACCTCGCTCCGAGACATTTCCACATATTTGGGACCACACATTAGAGGAGTTCCTGGGAGGCCGGCGTTTCAGACAATGGCTCTAGCGTACTGAAAAAACTTTCTACCTTGTTGGTATTCAAACTTGGTACTGAAACACACCCACGCTCACACACCCAATTACACACTACGGTCAATATGTAAACACCAATCGGCATGTCTTCGGATTGTAGAAGGAAACTGGAAAACCGTGAGGAAACCCACCAATCTCGAGGAGAACATGCGAACCCTATACAGAATGTGTGCGAGGTGACAGTGATAAGCCAGAGCAAAAATTATATTCATTATAATTACATTACTGTCGTTCATTAGCTCTTATTAACTCATTCCAGTGTATTAACTTACGTAGTTATTAAAAAGGCAGCCATCGAGCAGGGAGATTGGATTTCTTATCAAATACATTAGCTGCGCCGCATACTGTACGTTTTCTCGCTTCAGCAACGTGTGAGACACGAGAAGAAATATTACTGCCTTTTGATCTTCGCCAAGCTTTCATATAAAATAACATAACGCTAGGTCTCTCTTCATCGCTGCACTTTAATCCATTATCAACTCTAAATAAAGCCGAAGCGAGTCCGCCACGGGCCTTGGGGACACGTCACTCTAATCACTCAGCCTCAGCTCCGAGCCTGCCATTTCCCACGTTCCTCACGCCTGGTGTCGGGGCCATTACAGCCGCCCCGTAGAGCCGTGAACGCTGAGCATGACAAATCTGTTCTCCAGCGTGCTGTCAGGACAGAACCTGTCGCAGCCGAGGCTCCACGTGGCGAATCGCTAAACACGTGAAATACAGAGCACATTCGGACAGAAAGATAACCTGGCTCGGTATTTGTTCATCTGACAGGCGATTTTTATCCAAATTGACTTCTAAGTGAGACAAAATCAATCAACCCGAGCAGCGTTACGGTTGCCAGGGCCGGGAGAGAGGCGTGAGGAATAAAACACAGCGTGGTGTGGAGATATAAGGAAATAATCAATAGCAGAGACAGCGCTAACACTCTGAGACTTAGAAAGTCTTTTCCTATTTATTTGTTACATTTATAAATTATTTGTTTTTATTTATCCATCGTCTATACCGCTTTATCCTGAGTACAGGGTCGCGGGGGCCTGGAGCCAATCCCAGGAAACTTAGGGCATAAGGCGGGGTACACCCTGGACAGTACATCGCATGGCACACACACATACAATTTGGGAACGGCAATTAACCTAACTGTCGGAGCACCAGGTGGAAGTCCACCAAGAACGGGGAGAACTGACCCCCGACGGAAATCAAACACAGACCCTGGAGGTGCGAGACCACAGTGCTAATCTCGACCCCACCTTCTCGAAGTAGATATGCAGCTTGTCATGTGACCAAGAAAATCTTTCTCTGTACTTCTGACTGATAAAAAGCGCTGTAAGACACTGGAGACTCCTTCCAAGCGTGCTACGTTAACATATAACTGTAAATGTGCCATATTAATGCCCCAAGGTCTCCGAGTGTGTGTGCATTAATGCTCTGGCTAAAATAGCGCTCAGACAATGTATTGTCATACCTCTAAATTAATTACCTTTCAATGCCTATATAAATGAGCTACCGACAAGCCACGCCCCTTTGTCTATAAACTTTCCCCCAGTGCTGCTTGTGTTACTCTGGGTTTGAGAAAGTTGTAATTAAAAGGCCAAAAAAAAAATGCAGCTAGGTTATCTGTATGCGGTTAACCGCTACCTTAGCCTGCTTTAGCTTTTAAAAACAGACACGCTATCAGTTTTAGCTCCACAGAGTAGCTCCAGGCGATTTTTTTCTCAAGTGACTTGTTTGTACACAGTCGTTTGTATTCATTAATATAAAATCAGGCTTACTAGCACCCGGTGTAAATCGTTTCACGACATCAGATGTCGCTGGAGTTTTGCTAAACATTTTCACCAGGAAATCAGGCTCACGGTTCGAGAAATCAATTTGCTCAACAAGACATTTAATCATTTTTTTCCCTAAAGTTCTGGGTTGCGATATTTCTTAATTAGCCGAGCTTGCCTGGAAGAAACGTGGGTTGGACACGTCCGCGCGGTTTGTTATGTCTGAAATGGCGCCGCGTAATCCCGACAGTGTTTCTCTGATTGCGGTCATTATTTCTGTTTGCAGAAAGGCTCGTCCTCCTCGCTCGGCGGCGACGAAAACAAGCAGCCGCAGCAAGTCAGTCATTTTTCATCGTAGTTTCCTTACATTTCTTCCCCCGCTGTCCTGGCAGGCATCCCTCTCCCACTGCTACTGTGTCTCCCTTTAATACCTCGTTAAAACCGAGTGTGAGTTAAATGCCGATGGATCGGGCTTGCTGTGTTTTTTGTTTTTTTTCGAATGGATCTTTTAAATCTCGTTTTAATGGGTGACAGACTATAGAATAATTATATAATTAGGCACTTTGTGATGTGTAATAGTGCCTGATCTTTCCAGGAATTCTGATCTGTCCATGAAGGAGAACCGAGAGAACCTTGTCCTATTTGATAAGGTGGTGATTTCAGTAATGGCTGCTTAATGCATTTGAGCATTATTTGCTTTGCCTGCAATGAAGCAATAACGCGCCGCAGGTCATCCTTCTTCTTCTCTTCTGCATATTTATGTGTCTAGAAAGGTACCCAATAGACTGGATGAGTTATTAGATCCGTGCCTCATCATTTGTTGTTGTTGTTGTTGTTTTTTTTCCCTCTTCAGACCATAGAAAACTGTGTGTGCATCTTGAGAAACCTCTCGTACCGACTGGCGGCGGAAACTTCTCAGGGACAGCAGATGGGCACCGAGGAGCTGGACGGCCTTCTGTGCAGCGACTCCAACGGGAAGGACGGAGAGAGTTCAGGCTGCTGGGGAAAGAAGAAGAAGAAAAAGAAGGGGCTGGATCAGGTGGGGATCGTGTCGGCAGGAGAGGAGAAGCGATTAGGAGTGGGTTTTTTAGCAGCGAGTCTTGTTCATCCTGTTCCCAGGGCGCTGAAAGGAGTTTAGGGTAAACGCCAGCAGCAGCATTCAAACTTTAAACTCCTGACAGCAACATGGTTTAAAATCGTATAAAATTTTTTGGTGCTATACATAACTTAAAGATCGCATGTATAACTATTTCTGTAAGAAGTTACCATAGGTCTCAGAGCTTTCCCAGGTTTGTGTGTGTGTGTGTGTGTGTGTGTGTGTGTGTGTGTGTGTGTGTGTGTCTTAATGCTCCAGCTGAA
>JAOVVB010000027.1:1158411-1177395 GCA_028570985.1 Heterobranchus longifilis | reverse complement strand
TATGAGGTTTTTTTCTATTGTAGTTCACTTCTCAGCCCGCAGGGGGCTCTAAAAATTACACGCTGCCCCTTTAAATTTTATCTGTAAGCCAAACATCTTCATAAAATACTCCTTGAACAATGCATCCCAGGCAAATTATTTGAAAGCGAATATTTTGTGTTTTATGATACAATATGAAGATCTCAGCGGTTTCTGGCGTGTGTCTGCTGTAAACACTCAAAGCTAATTTTCTGCTGCCGAGGGAGAAACGGAGTGTGTTTACTTACTGTGAGGCACGAGCACGGAGGAAGAAGTGTGAAATTAGGAATCGCTTGCTTCTCTCAGATGTTTAAAAGAGTGCGAGGAGAAGCTTGCTTATATACTTTCCCTCTCTTTTTTCTTCCCTGAGCCCGGCCTTCATCTCTCTCTCTCTCTCTCTCTCTCTCTTTCTCTCTCCATCTGTCTTTCTGTCTCTCTGTTTCTTTCTCTCTGTCTCTGAGACCAAATCTCACTTCAGCTGTGTTGTTAAAGCACGGTAATCTGCCCAAAGTGGCGCTGCTGGACCGATCGATACGCTGCAGGCAGGGACTCGAAGATGGAAAGATGGAGAGATAGAGGGATCGGGTGTGGGATGAGCCTTAAAGTCCCGCAAAGTCCTGTAACTTCCAGAGCTTTTGCTTCACACGGACTTAAATGCGCTCACGGTGGGTTAAGCGAGGAACTCCACCTCGGTGTGACTCGGTGTGTATAAAGGAACTGGATTTTCCTAATTAACTCGTTAAACCCGTTTTCTAAGGGTCCTTCATCTGGATCTAAAATAAGAAATCACACACCAGCCCTGTAGTGCTGTCTTAAAAGTTTATACTGTACACACCTAGAATTCGAGGAAAAAGAGGTTCTGAAATGGGAGTGCCTAGTGAATCTTTATGTATTACAGATATATGAAAATCTCCTATAGTACATTGCTAGAGTATATTTTTATTAACCACACTGTGTACTTTTTTAGTAATGGAATTGGCCAGAAGTATAACAGCATCCTACTGCTGCAATAAGAATATATTCATGGGGTATTACTCATGTATCTGTAACACAGGAAAAATTGCTGTAATGTACTTATAATACTTAAGATATAATAAGATGTACATTTATTTAATTAATTATCGGGTCAGGTTCTGTATGTACATTGGTACACACACAACATATACTTTAAGTGTACTTGAAGTTGTTTCACTTTGGCACATAAAAGAACACTTAATACGCCTAAAATTGTGCTTTTGTACAATTTAATTACAACTTAAATACACTTGGTACAAAATTAGTTGTTCCAAAATAGCAAACTTCAAGTATACTAGTCATTAGTCTGCCTGCAACTACACTTACAGTAAGTATGCTTTGTTATGCTAGGATTTAATGTACTTAGCATACTTTATTTTCACTTGGGGTGGCTTGAGTGTGTGTGTGTGTGTGTGTGTGTGTGTGTGTGTTTAATTTAATCTAATCTAATCGACTACACAAACACCTCTTTTTAATAGAATGCATAATAGTTTTGATGCTTTATTATCATTAGTGCTGCTCATAAGGGGGCGTGGCCACTTTTGGATCCTTTGTAGGTCACATGACCATAATCACACCCTCTTTTCCATCAAGATTCTTTGTAGACGTTTGAATTCAGAAATATATTAATGGGAGTTATTGTTTCTGAATATAAGATAAAATACAGCGGTTGCTTTCCAGATGTGTGTGCGCACACAAAAAAAAAAGATAATATGACAGATGTGGACTGGACTGAAATCCCAGAGATTCGTCGCTAATAAACGTCACTCCACCTCCAGATGCGACACTAATCCAGTTTATATGCGGCTTAAAACGGCGGCTTTATAAAAATGTAAAATGTGAATTATGTGGCATAACTATGCAGGAAACGTCACACGCATATTAAGCGCACTGAGGTTTAAACACAGCTGTTTCATTTATCTGTTCATTTATTACGGTTATTTATTGTTGTTGTCATGGTGTTTTGTGTTTTGTTCCGAACCAGTTCCCAGCATGCATTGCACCTCACGTACTGTATCAGTCACATGATGGTAGTTGTATTCACCTGCATTTTGCTTTAATTTTTAACCTTTCAAATCAAATCAGGATTTTTATTGCGCAGAATAACAGAACACAAAGTAGAAACTCCCTTTATTTCTCTATATAATCCCCTGCTACACTAATGCACTCATCTGGATATCATCAAGGTAGGAGGGTTTTTCAGTACGCCGGAGCCATGATCAGACTTCCTGCTTCAGGTCTGTAACCCTAGCCTCCCAGGAACTCCTTTAATGGCCCAAATATGAGCGAGATCAAAACTGTACGGGGGATGTGGCAATAACTTCCAGCCGAATTCCTGTAAGTGGTGTTGGTGAAGGAGTGTGTGTACAGTTCCACAGGCAAACGTCTGCACCGTTCTAATGTTTTACTGCGGCTAAGATTCTCATCGCCGTACTGCGCTTGAAGTCTTCTGTAAATGTCAATCACCTGATTTACGCCTTCATTCATCAGAAATATCATCACAAGTCCTGGTTTGACTTGAACACCCTTTGTATTATGAACTTTCACCAGATTAAAAGAAAGACTTTGCTTCCTTGGACTTTTTTTTCCCGACAGAAGGTTTCAGGATTTATTGTAGCGTGGGCTTTAACTCAGTAACTCAGTCTACATTTATACAAATCAAATCTACAGCCCTATTCAGACAGGATTCTTTTCTCTCTTTGATGTTTATAATTACCTTTTTAACGTGTCAGTTTAGCAAAAAAAATTTTTTTAATCTGACATTCAGACAGAAATTAAATTAAATTGCTCATTCATATTAGAGTAACTTTGTTCTAAAATGTATTGTGTCGTGTTTTATGTCAAGTGCAATTCATGTAAAATCTTTTTAACACCTTTTTTTTTAGTTTTTTTTGTCTTTTTGTCTTTTTTAAAATCATTTTAACACCTTTTTTTTGTGTTTTGTCTTTTTGTCTTTTCTTCTTTCCAGTGGTCAGTCTACATCCGTGCGGCGGTGAGGAAAGAGAAGGGACTGCCGATCCTGGTGGAGCTCTTGAGGATAGATAACGATCGCGTGGTGTGCGCGGTCGCCACGGCGTTACGAAACATGGCCTTAGATGTCAGAAATAAGGAGTTAATTGGTAAGTCCTTCTTGTTTTTGTTTTTTTTGCGTTGCTTTACTGCGGCGTGTTTGGATCTGAGTGTGTAAATCAGCACAGAGTCGCTCGGAGTGTGTTGTTAGTAGTGCTCGTGAATAAGTGTGACTATACGCAGCCAGTTGCATTTCACTGCAGCTTTACTGCTTCTTGTTGTTTTTTTTCGCGAGGAACACAGCATTGTGCGTTCGTCATATTGTTAGCGGGCTAATTAAACAAAGGCATCAGGTGTGAAAATATAATTGTTCTCTCTGTTTAGCTGAATCCAATTACGAGCTGCTTGTGAGCACTGCGATCACGGAAGCGGGTTTGTTTTGTTCCAGGACTCTGATCTGAGATCAGTCTGATTAACACCGCAGGCTCCAGAGGAGCACAGAGCAACAACCCGGAGAAATGACTAAACATTTATGAGATCCGTTACGCTTATTTGACTGCAGAGTATTTGGTAACACTTCAGTGAGGTGTTGGCACTCAGACACAAACTTTTGTGAACATTTGTAAAGGTTTAGTCTGCAGACCTGCCAACTATTCCTCCTTTTGCACGGCTTGGATTCTGCTACTGCGAAAATTCTTGGCAGACGAGTCGACTAGCGTATGAATCCGCAGCATCCGAGGACCGTGTGCCCCGCCCCGACCGCTTCTCCCATATCTTTCTCATCTCAACTTGTTTTTTCCTGCAGCGCGCTCGCTTTCTGTCAAAGTTAACGGAGAATGTTTTGTATCAGTTAAAGGTTCCAGATTTTTACTGTGTCTCAGCCGTTTCAGTGTCTGTGTAAATGTGCTGAGCTACAGAACAGCGAAGAACAGCGACAGGCCAGCTCCGGGGTGCGTCCCTTTAAATGAGGTCACATTAGGGAAAAAAACTAATCGTCTTCTTCAAACCCTGCCCTATACAAACAAGGGAAATGGATAAAGAAGCAGCGAATGTTTTTTTCTCACTTTGTTTGTTAGAACAATCTGAATGTTTAAACATGACAAATTTTTATTGTTTAATATAATGAAATGATCAGCACTCCAGTTAGATTAAAAAAGTGTTTTGTCGCAAATGAGTGTATATGAACAGATAGCGAAGTTCAATGAAGGTCACCATCAAGAAGAAGCCAGACGCCCGTCTACGTCCACGACTGATGACAACATCGCATCCTGCCTATAGTCCTGATCTCATTCCATCGGACTTTTTTTTTCCAAGATTTTCTTCCTAATTCCCATCCGTCACTAGGACGTCAACCGACCAAATCTTTTCGAAATGGAAAGCAAAGTGTTGCGCAAAGTCATAACACACTCAAAGAACAGCGCTATCCGCTCCTTCTGATCGCTTGGCTGTAGAGTCGCGATTAAGGTGAGAGCGCTGAGTACCTCGGCCAATCAGCTCTCTCTGGGCCCTCGCCCAGTATAATAATAATAGTTTATTATTTTTTAAATTTACAGTTTAGATTTAACCTTAGCTAATATTAGACAAGTATATAGCACCCAGGGCCCATGCATGCGTACAGGGTACAAAAAGCAAATCACTAAACACATCAACGATAGAAATGTACCAGAACGCCCGGTGCACCACAGCCCAACGCACATGGTTCGCGACCCGCCCTACATATTCCCCAGATCCCAATCCGATCGAGCCCCATGTCATGCAAACAAGTCAAATCCACAGAGGCCTCACCCTGCAGCCTGCAGCACCCAAAGGTTTCACTGCCTTGTCCTTGTCCTTATCGCAGGTGGCACAAGGGGAACCCACAACAAAGGTGATTTTAATGTTAAATGTCACCGATCAGCGTGTATTCCTTTTTTTTTTTCTTTTTTTTATTCAGCTCCTGTAAAGATTCTTTTTTTTTTTTCCAGTGACATTACTAACACACTATCGATCTGTCTGTAATGTACTTGCTTTCCTGATGTGCCCTGGGCATCTCCATGGCGACGGCGCTCCCATTACAGTCCGGTGGTTTTCCCAGGGTCCTGTGGGAGATAACTGTGAGCGTTTGAGCTTGGACAGCTTTACTTCCTGAAACATTTGACTGTAATAATCAGCACCTGGGTTTATACCTCGGATAAAAAGCTGCTGCTCCGGGATTCGATCGTTCCTCCCCATGTAGGAGTGCGCGCTCGACTTCGCTCGCTACAACAACAAGAGCTAACACAAAATCTGCTCAGGATGAGGTTTAGCTTTAACGTATCCATAGCAACATAAATTTGTTGGCTTTCTTGGCCGAAATGTCCAGTTTTTTTTTTTTTTTCCATCTGTGAATGAGAATTGTCAGAAATAAAAGGAGTAATTATAGCGTTCGGCGTGACGGTCTGGATGAAAAGGTGCTTTGATGATTGAAAGTGCCTGGCTTTATTCTTCTGACTCAGTGTGTAGGTATGAATTCGAACACGACCTGGAGCTTCTTCATTAATTTGACATTGATGTGCTATGATTTGAAAGGCTGACTGATGAGAAGAATAAACCTGTCTGTCTGCAGGTCTGTCTGTCTGTCGGGGCAAATTCAGTATTCAGTAGGATTTTTATCAGTAATGAAATGAGATAAATGTATTGTAAAAGGAGATCCAAATAAAAAAAATCTGTCTGTGCTGTTCATATTTTGTCTTTTGCCCCTCTGCTGCTGCCGCTGCTGCGCTCTCTCTGTGTTTTGCAGATGATGGCATCAGCTCATCGGCTTTTAAAGCAGGAGTAAGGAGAGGAGGCGGGAGAAGTGCTCCAGAGTGATGTTAATTTGGGCTTTCTGTGAAAACACAGCATCTGACTCCCCTTGTGGGATTGAGAGAGAGAGAGAGAGAGCAAGAGAGTGAGAGTAGCAAGGGGAGAATTCACTGGAGTGGAAAATGGAGGAGAACAAAGGCCAGGGATGGAGCGAGAGTGAAAGAAATCAAGCTCAGATCTGAGTCAGTTCCATCAAGGACAAGGTGACTTCAGAGTGGTTCGGAGGTGTACGTCGAAAATCTCAGCACCGTCTAACTGAAGCGTAAACAAATTTCCACTAAACAGTTAGGCCTGTCCACTCGGCAGCCATCTTGGATTTGTAATAAATGTTAAAATCTGATTAGGGTGATAAGTAACAGTTTATTTTAAATATTCAGGATGCATGCTGCTGAGTGGAAGGGTTCATATTCTGCAGGTTTTGATTGGCTCTTTTTATCCAGGGTGCAGAAATGGATGCATGAGCGGGTCGTGGTGTTCGTGCTTCTCTCAAAAAACACAAAGCTGATAAATCAAGAACATGGAGACGAGCAGCGTGCATGCGTTCAGGCCATGTTTGTTGCTTAAACATGCAAATTCCTAAACAGGCTCTGTCTTCCTCCCCGGCTCTTTAATCCCAGACTTTAGCTTGACGCTGATTTAAGTTTGAATCTAAACCGCGACAGGCCTCTGAGCCAGCTACAGGGGATAAAACTCTGGAATAAAACTCCTCCACTTCAGTTCAGGCATATCAAAAACACCCACGCCTTTCTGTTGCTCTGCTCCAAATACGAAGAAAAAAAAAAAAAACCCTCTCAAAACTTTGCAGCACAGAAGTTCTTCAGGTGTTTCTTTCAAACCCTCCTGGTGTCAGAGTGAGGAAATTGACCATGCAGAGGCACGTAGTTTTTGTGGAGCTTCAGCAGAAAAGCTGCCTGGATTTGACAGGAATGTTTGAAGTTTCTGTTTCGGTTAGCACTGGGATTTGGGACGCTTGTCGCAAAATGGCCAGCATTTGAGCGGATAGGGAAGGGATTTGAAAGTGTAATCCTGTTTTTGATGACCGGAGGAGTCAAATATCTGGATGCCAGTAAAAAGAAAAATGTTCCGGCTTTATTAGGACGGATGAGAAATTCTTTCCAGAAGATTAACTGGAAATACAGGCAAAGATCTTTAGATAGAATTACTACTCGTGCATGGGTGTCAATCCAATCCAATCCAATCCATCCGTCCCTCTATCTGTCCCTCCATCTATCACATCATTCATCCACTTTGTCTTAGACATCTATCCATCTAGTCGTCTATCACATTACCCTACACATCCTTACAATTAAGTTGAACCATATATCCTATCCATCCATCCATCTTATTCATTTATCTATCCATGTATTCCATTCTATATATCATCTACAGTATCTACCCATCTATCCCTCCATCCGATCACCCATCCATCTTATCCATATATCCATTCATCCATTCCAACAACCCATTCCTTAATCCATCCATCTATTTATCCTTTCATCCATCCATGTTATCATCCATCCATTCATGTGATTATTTCTTCCCAATCATCCCTATCATTTCATATAATCTGTCAAATCTGTTTTAATGATGCACCCATCCATCCATCCATCCATCCATCCAATCAACTCATTCCATCCATCCATCCATCGTTTCCAACTATTTATCCAATCTAATCTGTACAATCCAATCCATTTGTTCATTTAATTATTTGCTTAGTGCAATCTGTCTATTTAACAAATTCCATTTAACTGTCCAGTATAGTCAACTGTTTATCCATCCTTCCATGTATTAATCCATTTCATCCAATCTAGTCTGTCCAGTCCAATTCATTGAACCTCCCGTCCATCCATCTATCCATCCATTCATCCATCCATGTATAGTTTCTGTCCATTCATCCACTTATTTGATCCCTTCTGTCCATTTATCCCTTAAATTCATCCATCATCTCTTCCCATCCAGTTCATCTAATCTGTCCCGTCTAATCTATTCATCATTTCATCCATCCATCATCACACCTTTTTTCTCTCCGCTATCTAATGTCCAGCAGATGGACGTCTGGAGTGCGTCCTAATGCTGACATTCAGGAAATATCACATTATCAGCAGCGTGTCTAAACCTAAACCTAGCCTTATTAAAGCCATATTTCTTGGCTCATTATCAGTCTGCACATCTTCCCTTCCGTCTGCCAGTCTGCATTTTTTTACCTTTCATATCCTCCATCAGGTGTTTTGTGTTTAATTGAAGCTTCAAAGGTTAAAATTTTCTCGACGCCAGCTTATCAAAGCGCCTTTAACTTATCAAGCGTATTCTTTTTATCCCGTTTGACAGACATCAAAGGTGGTAAATGGGAAGAGATTTTGCCGGTGTGAAATTCACCTCGCCTTTAATTCGGCCCGTTTCATAAGAGAACAGTGGCAGTCCATTTTCAGGTTGACTCGCTCGCCTGACGAGCTGTGGTTTCACTGACAATATGTCTTCAATCCGATTGAAATCGTTCCGATTAGAGATTCCAACTGAACTGTTTACATGGATGCTGATCTGATAAGATGTGCGTTTTCATGCTCGGATTATTCAATCGGGATAAATGTTTGACGCGTACAAAGTGGCTCCGCGTTCTGGTAAGTGTTTAATTCTTGCTGGAAATGTAAGAGAGGAAGAAAAAAGAAGTTTTCTTTTCACCTTTGAGGAAATTCAATTCATTCAGTAGAACATGATGACCCAGAAGGGCTTGCATAGCGTTTCTGCTGCACATGTTGCTCCTGCAACGTTTAAACAGGAGGTGAGTTCAAGAGGATGTTTATAGCTCATCATGAATGCTATACTTCCTTCCTTCCTGGAAACTCATCATGTCGAAGTTGTAGTGAGTTCAGAGTGATTCGGAGATGTCTGTCTCAAATCTCAGCGACGTCTAACTTTCGCGAAAAGGTGTTCCACTAAACAATTAGGCCTGTCGACTCGTCGGCCATCTTGGAGTTGTAATAAGTGTTAAAATCTGATTAGTGTGGTGTAAAAAGTAATAAAGAACAATATTTTTTGCAGGATGTCACCTACAGTAATGTTACCTCCATGTGGGGCAGATCCGATCACATCAGGTTCTTCACATGCTTGGTGGGTTTCCTCCAGGTACTCCGGTTTCCTCCCACAGTTTCCAAATTGCCCATAGTGTATACTGTAAGTGACTGTGTGCTTGTGTGCCCTATGATGGATTGGCACCCCGTCCAGGGTGTACCCTGTGTTGTGGTCTGAGCCCAGTGAAATAGGCTCCAGGCTTCCTACAATCCTGAACAGGTTAAGCAATATACAGTAGGGAGCAAGTGAGTGAGTGAGAGAAACGTACATATCAAGTGTTTACACGGCTGATATTTACATATTTAGCGAATTATCAAAAATTTTCACCAACCCTGTCATTACAGTCGAGCCAGCTTGGGTCAGTCTGTTCAGATTGTGGGGTTTGCATGATGCATTTATAATGATTGGGTAATTATTACCATTATTTATTAATTATTAGCTTCTCGCTAAAGGCAGCTTATGTGTTTTGTTAACAGTCTGCCACCAATGTGTATGTTGTTACTTTAAAATCTGTCATTAGCTGAAATTGTCAAGCATTTACGTTCGAGCAATAGGCATTTATTAACCCTTATTGAGGGTTAAGGGACTTGCTCAAGGGACCAACAGTGGCAATTTGGTGGTGCTGGGATTTGAACCGATCAGTGGGCCTATGTCTTATCCACTGTTCAAGTGTTTGTTTGCATTGAGTTTAGTGAGAAGGAAACTCGACTATGAAACGAATGAATCAAACAGTGTTTACAGTGTGAGCTGCTCAAGATGCGGCATGGTGGCGCAGTGGTTAGCACTGACTAGATTAGGCTAGTCCGTGTTATCAAACCGCCCATAGTGCACCTTTGATAAACTGGCACCGTATCCAGGGTGTACGCCACTTTATGCCACGAGTTCCCTGGGATAGGCTACATGCCCCCCGTGACCCAGTACAGGATAAGCACTATAGAGAATGAGTGAGTGAGGGTGTGAGCTGGCGTACTAAACATAAGGACCATGCTCCATGACCAAATTGGATCAAAAATAGGACAAAATGAAGTGAATTAAATAATGGTTTATTTAATGCCAGCTCTCCGTTCTCCGTACGCTGGTCATTTTTGCATAGGAGTTTATATAAACTTCCCTAACAATAGTTCTGACCATTTGAAGTTTCTATGAGAACTTTTTCAGCCCATAGATGCCAACGTCCCTTTTTGTCTTTACATACAGTACATATCCCCTCGATTCAGACTTAGCAGGCAGACTAATAGGTGATAAATCTGATGTGTTCTGATATGAAATGCTAATTATTTAAGAGTGTACCCTCTGCTGTTAAATGAACACACATCGCAGTGCTACAATTACTTTGTTTAAAATGGATTTAATTCCATCCTAAAACACAGTAAAATAGAAGACGGGAATTAAATCTGAGAGAGTAGAAAGTTCACGGGACAGGACCGTTCAGAGCCGACGTGTCACTTTATTGAATAATATCTCATTTGCATAGTATTAGGAATGCAAATGTCGCTTGTCAGAAGTGCATGTCTGTGGTGCGTACTTATAGAGGAAATGAACAGTCGTGTTGTCGCTTGCTAATGTGCACCCAAAGTCAGCAAAAGGATTCTTGGGGAGTTAACTAAATTCAATTCGGGATGTACAAGCTTTTAACAGTAACGACATTCTGCCTCATTTATTAAGGTGGTTTTATTAAACAGCATTTCTATTTGGTTTTGAAAAACGAGAGTGGAGTTGAGGGAACGATGACTTCTGGATAGAGGCGGGGTTTTTTTTTGCGATGACTCAGATAATGGCAAGTTGTAGTTTATTTGTCTTTGGTGAGTGAATGATGTTTATAGCTGCAATAAAATACATGAAAACAGGAGCTAGCTTGTTTCATAGATGTTCCATACTATTTAATCAAATTCGAAATGGAGTAAAACAATGTAAATGTATTCATCATAAATGAATAAGGCAATAATCGATGCAAGGCCTCTGGGGGGCGATGTGGTGTCTGGTACGAAGACGTTGGCCACAGATCCTTTGGGTGCTAGGTGTTTGTGGAGAGGGGCCTGCGTGGGTCAGACTTGTTTGTCTAGCGCATCCCATGGTGCTCAATGTGAGTTTGGAGTCGGAGGCCTTGGGCTCTTTGCCTCCTGGACCTTGTCCACAGTGGGCTGTGATGTGCTGGGTGTTCTGGTGTCTTTCTATCAAGGCCAACATTGACTTAGTGGTTAGCACTGTTGCCTTGCATCTCCTTATGCACCTCTTGTGTGCATGTAGTTTGCAAGTTCTCCTCCAGGTACTCCAGTTTCCTCCTACAGTCCAAAGGCATGCAGATTAGGCTAATTGGGGTTCCCAGATTGCTCGTAGTGTGTGAATGCGTGTGTGAATTTTGACCGGAGGTCCTTTCATGTATTGGCCTCCAATGGTCACCACTGGCCTCCACAGTCCTTAGTTGGACTACAGAGTGGAGGAGATCAGTGTTGTTCACTTCGCCTAGTGGTGGTGTTAATGTTATGGCTGATCTGTGTGTATTCTTGACTTAATATACGCATTCGACTTTATAAATATGTATTGAATCAGAAACCTGTTTTTTTTTTTGTCTCACTAGAACACAGAACTGAAATCAGTCTGAAACTGGATTAAAAGCACTTGCTGAGCAAGCAGCAAATATAACCCTGACATCTCCCCACTTCCTCCTCTCACGCTCGTGCGCTTTGTGGAAGTGTCATGGGGGGGGCGAGTGTATTTCTGGAGCTCTTTGCACTCTTGTCGATGATGACCCACGCATGCGTAGCCTGATTGCCTATTTTGTGCTAGAATGGGCTTTTATAGGATGGAGAGTTAGCACTCTGCTCTGATTAGCACCGAGCCCTCGTCTCTCTGAGAGCACAAAGATGATCCACTCCACAAAGTCAAGGTTGGCCAAAGTGTCACGAACAACACCTCGATCGAAACAATCACTCAGCCCAGCCTCGGGCTCGAGCCCACCGAGAGACCCTCCAAATCTGTGACCATGAGGGCAAATGTGGCGTCTAGAACACTTTTCACACTTTATCCCCAGTGGGCTTTGTATTTATAACACTTACTGTAGCTTCACCTTGAAAGCTGGGTCTGAAATGTTTGGTTTAATTCAGAGATGAAAAGTGAAAGTGAATCCTTTACTCAATCGCTGAAAATTACATAAAGAGACGATGCTGTTGTAAGAATATAATCAATGACTCAAATTACAGCAAGTCTTGAACCATTTTAATCCTTTTATATCACAGCACTTTGCTAATGCTAACAATTGGTTACGTTAAAAAAAAAATAGATACTTTTTATACTTGGCTATTTTCATCCAACCTTTACAGAACATTTATTTACAGAAGTAGAGATGTGTACTAGCTCTTGAATTTAAAAAAGAAGTAGCACGTTCAGTGGACCTGCGACTCATATTTTACTTGAAAGCCTTTGGAGCCGTGTAACTTTCATGGAAGGAGTCTCCAGTGTCAGTGCTTTTGTAGTCAGAGATAAAAGATGTGACTTTCCAACACTGAGGAGTTTCTTGTCAAGCTGTGGGTTGTGAATGAGAAAAGAGAGACTTCTGAGGGAATGAGTTTTTCATAGCTGCTATAACGTAAGTGAGAACTTTGTGAACCTTTCTCGGGTTCACCACATCAGATCATTCGCAACTCATGGGCACAGGTTTTACACCAGATGCCCTTCCTGCCACCACCCACCTATTTCTCCTGGCTCTTGTGGCACTGGAGACATCCTTTATCTCTGGTGGCTTTGTATTTCATATAGGCACAGAGTAATGACCTTGTCGAAGAGACCAATAGTGGCAACCCGGCAGTGGCGCTGCTCATACCCTTGAACCTCTGATCAGCAACCCAGAGCTTCACCCACCTGAGCCACCACCACTTTTTTACCCACATGATAACAGCAACTTATTCTAACATTATTTAGAGATGTTTCTTGGATCCTTTTCAGAAACACTTGAAATCCTGCAAGATGAAATGATACCCTGGGCGTTTCTCCTGATCAGCTTTTAAAACCACTTTGTTTTGCTCTTCAAGCTTCATCCATGGTGAAACATCTCTGTCCTGCTGGGTGAGAGGCCTACAGATTGTCCTCTCAGGCAAAAAATGAGCATATTGCCTGCGAGAACAAGATAAGGGCGCACCAATTAACTCGGAGCTCGCTGATGAGAAATTTAGGCCATTTTGGGGGAAAAAAGATTCATGCTTCACGAGGCACGTGAGAAAAACAATGCCTGTGTTTCTCCATTCGGAATTAGGAGGGAGAATTTAAGCTTCTGAGGTTAATTTTATTAGCAGGATCTTTTGGTACAAGGAGACATGCAGGGTGAAGAAGAGTTCCAGAGGTCAAACTACTGGAACGAGCATGATTAATCATTAATATATCTACTTCATACACATTATTTTGTTGATAAAATGTGAATGAAAGTTTCTTAGGGGGGTCAAAACTTTTGCACTCTGTTTTAATTGAGCATAGATCATCACCATATCCACTAAAAATGTTTACCTTTTAAACCCTTAAGAATTTTTCCGTTGTTCCTTTAATCCTACACTATATACAACCTTTAGAAAAGTATTTTTCTATCTGAAATGGTTCCATGAAGAACCCACTCAGGAAGCTAAGACGTCTTGGTTATCCTAAGAACCCTTAAACCTTTCAAGAACTGATAGTGTCGAGATACAGTTCATGTAGAATTCATTCCACATAGTTATCTAGGTTCGTTAAGGGTTCATTGGATAATTATGTGGTCTTAGCTTACCAAAAAGGGTTCTACATGGAACCCTAACCCTAAAACTTGTGTTTTAGGACTTTGCATAGAAACGTGCATCAAAAGAGCTCCTCCAAAGGAACCAGGTTCTTTAAAGGGTTTGTTGAATAATTAGTGACTATTAGTCTTATTCTTTAAGGCTTTCCTCTGAGGGACAACCGGAGAACCTTCAGAAGAGTTGTGACCACACACACATGCACACACACACACGATTATTTTATCAGCCAGGGTTTTTAATGAATCGAATCAGTGTATTCATTAGCATGCATCCTCTTTCACTCTGCTGGTTTAATGCCACGTTCTTCTCCGTTCCTCTCTTCTCAAATACCACATGAGTCATTTTATTGAACTCGAGACGGCGGGCCTTGAAGCGGGGCGTGATGTTACACAGACTTATCCATGCTGTGCTGAAGTTCATGGAGGTAAACAACAACACAACAGATGTGTTAACCCAAGAAGAGCAAATAATAATCCAGAGCACGTTCACTTGCGCAGCCGCTCCCTCACGCGTCTCGCGTCCGTTTCATACACACAGTTTCTCTCAGTTTTTATTGACGAGGACGCTGAGCTTCTCGTGATGTTTTTTTGTATATTAGAGATTGTTTGGATAGTTACAGTTTCTCAGCTTTCTGTTTAGAACTCTTTGTGGCAGGGAAACACTTTGTTCTACTAAAAACCTTTAAAAACCTTCCCCAGAGAGGCTCCTGAAGAACCATTAACTAGTACACAGAACTGAATGTGAACATCTGACAGGTTTTTGGTGTTTAAAGGAAAGTAATGAGAAAGAATGTAGAAAAAAACATTCACAGAGTGCTATTTAATGATTTCCCTCAAAGAGATATTATTAAACCTTTAAGATTAATGATTTAACTTTTTTTGCATGTAGTGGTTAGCACTATCGCCTCGCACCTCCAGGTCCTGGGTTCGATTCCCGCCTCGGGGTCTGTGTGCATGGAGTTTGCATGTTCTCCCCGTGCTTGGTGGGTTTCCTCTGGGTACTCTGGTTTCCTCCCACAGTCCAAAGGCATGCAGCATTGGTAAAATGGCATTCCTAAATTCCATTCCACCCATTGTGTGCGTGTGTGTGTGTGTGTGTGTGTGTGTGTGTGTGTGTGCCCTGCGATGGATTGGCATCCTGTACCCTGCCTTGTGCCCAAAGTCTCCTGGGATTGGCTCTAGGCCCCCCGTGACCCTGTGAAGGAGAAGCGGTATAGACGATGAATTATTAAATGTGTAATATGATTTAACAATTGTGGATTCAGGATCATATAGTGTTGAGTGCAAAAGTTTTGGCCCCCTAGTTACAGAGTAATAGCTGGTGTGTCAAAAAAATATACTGTATAAGATTTAACCACTAAATAACCTAATTCTTTTTTAAATAACTAAAATGTATAATATATTACCTTTTGAATAGAAAGTTTTTCTTTTTATTATTAAATACAATAATTCTCAATTATTATTGAAGCTGTCTCTTCATATTAATTCATTTTATTGACATTTTATTGTCCTGAAGGTGCACAAACTTTTACCCTTTGTGTCCTTTTTGTCTGAATGTGTGTGTGTGTTTGTGTGTGTGTGTCTGACTTCTGAACATGGCTGAAATCCTGACCTTTCTCCTCCTCCTTCTCTCCTCGACCCTGGTAGGGAAGTACGCGATGAGGGATCTGGTCCACCGTCTTCCTGGGAGCAGTAACGCCAGTGGCAGCAGCGGCAGCAGCACCACCAACGGCACAAGCGGCAAAACCATGTCGGATGACACGGTGACGGCGATCTGCTGCGCCCTGCACGAGGTCATCACTAAGAACATGGAGAACGCCAAGGCACTGCGAGACGCTGGCGGCATCGAGAAGCTCATCGGCATCGCCAGGAGCAAAGGAGACAAGTGAGTTCCTGTCATCCAGACAACGTGCATCAGGGAGGTTCCTCAGTGTTCCTTTACCAAATGGGTGGTTCTCAACTTAGCACTGATTTTTTTTCTGATTCCTCAACGTCTCTGTGCTGTAACGGGAACGAGGGCTCAGATCAGACAGCCTCGTGTTGGTCCGCTACCTCTGATCTTTGTGATGAAGTGCAGGATAGATGTGTGTTTAGACAAAGTGACGGTCAGAGATAAATCATGATGTCCTCGACAGAGTGTATTAGCATTAAAACGTCATGTCACATAACTGCTTTATGTCTTCCTCTTACCAAGTGGCCATTTTTCCTCTTAAACGCTGTCAGACAGGATAGTCAGTTCCCCGCTCGGAGGTTATCTGAGGAACATGTGAGAAAGAAAGACGGAAGGGAGGGATGTAGTAGAAGAAAGGAAAAATAAAGGAAGGATGAAAGGAAACAAAGAAAAAACTGTGAGAAAAGGCAGGAAGAGGAAGAAAGCAAGAAAAGAGACATGGTAAAAAAGGAAGGAAGGAAGGAAACAAAAGGTAGGAACCAAAGGACGGAAGGAACACGAAGACGAAGAGAATGAAGAAAGTTCTTCTGGTGTAACTCTAAATACAGACACAGACACTGCGTTACACCTCTGTCATCCATACTTCCTGATATTCTAAAAGGGTGCCAATAATTTTGAAAATGTAGGAATAACGCTCAAACTCCTCTCGTTTGTTCTCTTCCTTTCTTTCAGACATTCGCCCAAAGTGGTGAAAGCGGCGTCTCAGGTCCTGAGCAGCATGTGGCAGTACAGAGATCTGCGCAGCCTTTACAAGAAGGTATGACATCATCCATACCGGCGTTAGCACCTACACCGCTTCCGACACGGCGGCATACCGCACGGCACGGCCGTCAGACCGCTTTAGAACCGCGTGCCTTCACTTCAGCGTGATTAACACGGCAAAATGTTCCCTTCTGGAGAACTCCTGATGCCTGAAGAGGACAATAAAACTTCAATAAACCTTCACCGGCAATAATTCATTCAAGCCAAGCAATTTCTTTCACTCTGAAAAGAAATCCATAAATGTGCGCTATTCAGAATGCTGAGAGAGGCGTAAATTCGGCTTTTCTTCCACATGATACGGCGCGCTCGGCTCTGACCGTCCTCGCAGAAAGAGCTATTGAGAAGGAAAAAAAACGCGAGCGAAACTCTGAGAGATTTACTGAAAAAACTCCCGATCGATCGGTGTTTGTTGGGCGCCGTGGCCTGGCTTTATTGCGAGGCTCTATTCAGGATGTACACCTCATTTCTGTCGTGAATCACACACACACTGTCTCTGCCTCTCTCTAATGAAAAGTCGGCCTTCCGCGGTGCTCAACTAAGAGGTTCGGGATAGCGTGTGCGCGGTGAATGATGACGTAGGGTAGAAAAACGTCCTGGAAGTCACGGCGGAAACTCTTCTCTAAAGTGGAGACGTTGTCTTGGTGTTTTAATGTAGACACACAACTACTAAGAGGAGGATCAGATTCGGTTTCAAATCAGAAATTTAAACAATTCAAAAATCAAACATATCTTAAGGACAATTAAGGTTTGATTCTGTCTAGGAGATACTCTTGGCACACTGAAGTTGAAAAGTCTCTGATAAGATGACGTCCCACAGTGTTTTATACCTCTAAAGCCACAGCAGCTAACCAAAACATATTCTTTTTATTTATTTAAAGAACGCAATACTTTTAATCCATTCATAGTTACACTTTAAAATGTGTGAAGGCTGTACCGAAAGTAATGCAAAAGTGGGCGTAACCATTTTATTAATTGACGCAGGTGGTTCAAATTGCACATGTTTGTAAAGTAACTCTTTCCAGGATAGTGCAGTGAACGCAACTCTCGAATCCTGTCTGAAAATCCCCTTTGCTGCAATCACCGCTCCCCTTTAAGCTTCTTCATCCATCTGTACGCATCGCTCTTGTCGATGGTGTCATCTCCGTAAAAACATAGTGTGGCACAGTGGGAGAGCATCAACACGGCGTGTGATGTAGCACCTTTACTGTATGTGGAGGAAGAGTCACGCTACCTACATGTGCAGTTTTGACCCAGCTATGTTGGGTAATAAAAAAAGTTGCGCCCAGTTACTTTTGCATTACCTTTGGCACAGGCCTATAATACATTTATAGTAATGTTGTGGAGGTGTTTGAGAAACAGGTTCAAGCCGACTCTCCAGCTATAAACAGTCGTTCTGTCATCCGTCATCAGCTTTTTAATTTTTTTTCTTCCTGTCTCCCACTAAACGTACCTCACCCCCCCAGTCCTGGCAATGTTAGCAAACTTAAAGTTACAGCCTGACCTCTGAATGTTTTTACAGAAACATTTACAGTAAGATATTAGAGCGAGTGCATTAACATACAGTAACCCCGGTGATTGGAGCTGCACTGTTACAGTACTGTGGTATAGAATGATCTGTACTGTAAGGGTTAACGTGTCTCTTCTGCTGCTCGCCGTGAGGACGGGGGGAAGAGACGCACTGTGCTCTGACCTTTCGAGACAAAAAAAGGCTATTAGTCATCTCAAACTCTTATCCTGAATTAGCTCAGTGTCGTCCAAACGCAAGCTGAGATTATGTAGCAGAGTTAGCAGACGGACGTTCCTCCCTGAGTGAAGCGTGAATTAAAGTATTTCTGGGTCACGACATGAGCCGCTTAATAACAAAATCTTACTTAACACCAGAGTTATTAGAATTACATCAGGGTTCAGCCATATTCTTAGTAAGATTTTCAGTGCTTGTCATAAATCACATCTTATTTATTTATTTTATAGGTGCAGTGTATGATGTGTAGGGCCCTCTGCTGCCTGGGAGGGGAACTGCAACTGTTCTTATAAATATGAAAGTACTGGTACCGTACATGCTCTTTAAAGAAACAATAAGCAGAATTTTAGGATCCAAGATAGACGGGTGCACTGCATGCAAACCCTAAATATTAGTTTAAAAAAATATTTACATAATTATATATAATTTTTGCTTTAAAAAATATTTTATTTATTATTTATTTATTTATTATTATTAAGTTTAAAGTAAAATGTTAAAATACAGGCTAAATTAAAAGTTCCTGTACAAGTGCAAAAGTGCAAAACTTTAAAAATAAAAAGAGAAAAATATATTCAGGTGGATTTTAAGGCTGAATTTTTATTGGGTTTTTTTCTATATGTTTAACTTTTTATATACAGTATTTAACATTTAATATTTTAGATTTTATAACATTTATGTGTATTTATTATTAACTTCTAACATTTCTAAAATATATTTAAATAACAGTTTTTGTATGAAATGTAAATTATTTTATTTAATTAATTTCTTTTTATCAGATAGATAGATAGATAGATAGATAGATAGATAGATAGATAGTTTTATTATTTTATTTTATTATAT
>JAOVVB010000027.1:1113604-1132572 GCA_028570985.1 Heterobranchus longifilis | reverse complement strand
ACGTGTATTATAGCGCATCATACGATGTGGAAAGCAAAGCGATATCTAAAACACCTGAACCACAAAATGAGAGGGCCGTCCAAGTCAAAGTGGGACTTTTGATCCCAGTGTTTCACTAGTGCTTGGATACCATTGAGGTAGAAGGTTTTCTCAGTACAGCGGAGCCTTGATCAAACTCCTTTAATATCCTGGTCTGATCACCAAAGGCGTTCTGTTTTGGCGGGACAATGCAAGACCTCATGCCGCCCACTGCACCGCTTGCACATTACACTGAGACTCTGCTGGGAGTTATTACAGTCCTGACCTCGCTCCAAGCCATTTTCCCATGCTTGAGCCATTAAAGGAGTTCCTGGGAGGCCTGCGTTTCACACGTGAAGCAGGCAGTCTGATCATGGCACCAAGTACTGAGTAGTGTACTGACCAAGTACTGAGAGAACTTTCTACCTTGATGGTGTCCAAGCCCTAGTGAAACACTGAGAAGTGCATTAGTGTAAGCAGGGGATTATATAGAGACGTCAAGGGAGTTTTTACTCTGCACATATTTGACTTGACTTTTGAGAAACATTAAGTTGTTTAAAGTTTCTTAGTGTGAGATTACAATACAAATATAAGATAATAAATATGCTTTATGTTTTTTTTTTTTATTTAAAAAAAGTAGAAATCCGGCTTACAATTATCCTAAAAATAATCCTCTGGTTGTTTCTATTGTAATCTGAAATGATAATGAAATATTGGTTTATGTTTACTGTTTTTTTTTGTTGTTGTTTTTTTATTGCAGTGTGTAAAGTTTGTTGTGAAGCTTCAGAATTCTAAAGCCTAAAGTCGCTTTGACTCGCTTTGATTGACAGGGGAGAGAGAGAGAGAGAGTATAAGCTCCTCCCACTCGGAGAGCACAGCCAGTTGTGTGTTCGCTGCCCACTAGGATCTCATGATCTCACAAACTCGCGAATCTCTCAGCGACAGAGAGAACGCTTTTCAGTTTTTGCGTTTACATTTATTTTTATAGTTTCCATTTTTTGCATTTTACTTTGCAAGTGTTTGTTTATATAATAAAAAAGGCAAGAAAATTTCAATAAACACAGTAAAGAGTAAAAATTAATACTGATTAAATCTGATTAAGAAACATTTTAGAACGCTTAAGTGGAAAAATAAATGTTCTCATATGGTCTAGGTTGGGGCTTTTGGGAATATTTCTTGGTCTTGCTTGATTCATATGTATGAAACGATTTCGTTTAGACAACACAGAGCGCCGCCCTAATGTGGAGCGAGAGAGGGAGAGAGAGAGGGAGAGAGGGTGTTTTTTTCCTGGTATCTCCGGGGTATTTTTCTCTCGACCTGAAGAGTTTCTGTGATGCTCCTCCCTGAATGCTTGTGAGAACTCGGCCTGTGTTATAGACTCCTGCTGAGCTTCAGATGAATTTCATGTTTTATTCAGTTAGAGTTCTGTAACTTCTGCTCAGAAGTGTGAGGTTAGACAGGATTGGGGGAATGACTCGAAGCCCCTTGTCTCGCTCGTCTTAATCTGTTATTACAGGATCCGGGCTCGATCAGAGATCTCGCACGGCTGTGTGGAGTTTCTCAAAGCAGCACGTTAGCGTTCAAACTGCAGTCGCGCTAAAATCCAATACCGTTTTGCTGTTTTCTTTATTTCTTTATTAAAGTCCTGTTTTTGTTTCATTTTTAATGAGAAGTACAGATGCACAGTATCTGTCAGTGCTTCAGTTTATTTTCTCTGCTTTGGGGATTTCCCTTTTATGATTCTACATGAAATCATTTACCAATAGGTCATCTACAGACAGGAAACCGTTTTCGAAAACCGAAATTCTGTTTGTTCTGCACGTTGTTAAATAAAAAGGAAAAGGGTGGGGCTGGAAATTTACTCACTTGTTTACTCACTTTCATCAGAATCAGAAAAAGCTTTATTGCCAAGTACGTTTGCACATACAAGGAATTTGTTTTGGTAAAACAAACTTCTAGAGATAAAAAAAAAGAAGAAAAAAATTTTATCGTGGGATTTTTTTTATTGTGGGATTTTATCGAATAAGTTGAATAAATATCAGTGGTATTGTCGAAGAAACTGCTCTTGTGCCGGACTGTCCTGGTGTTCGGTGCTCTGTAGCGTCGACCAGACGGCAAAAGTTCAAAGAAAAGGTGGCTTGGGGGTCCAATGTGCGGTTCTGAGCCCTTTTCTTCACTCTGGATATATACAGTTCTTGCAGCGGGAGCAGGGGAGCGCAGATAAGTCTTTCAGATGTCTAGAACGTCCTTTAAAAGTCTGATTTTGTATCTGAGCCAAACCAGACGGTTATTGAAGTGCACACAACAGATTTTAATGATGACTGAGTAGAACTGTGTGAGGAGCTTCTGCAGCAGGTTGAACTTCTTCAGCTGGTGAAGGAAATCCAACCTCTCATGGGCCTTTTAACAGTGGAGTCAATGTGATCGTCCCATTTTAGGTCCTAAGAGGTGATGTCATTCTCAGGATTAGCTAAAGCATATCTCACCTGTAAGCCCTTCTGATGGGTTCAGAAGATGAAGAGCTGAAACATGAAGCAATTCCGTTGTTTGTTTGTTTTTTCTTTCCCCACACACATGGCGATGGAGTTAAACACCAGATGCCCTTTATTGTGGTCACAGGAAAGCATGAATATGTGAGTCATGTAAGTGATGGACAGGGACAAGGCCAGGATCCAGCAGTGTTGAAGTGCTATTGATTTCAGCTGTAAGCTTCAACCGAGTGAAATCGTCTTGATATCTGATTCAGTGTCAGTGTTCGCGTATTTAGTCCTTTTTATGTCTTTATTCCAGCATAATTTCAGTAAAAACCTACAGTAACTGTGTTTTTTAGATTCAGCAAGCGGAAATGTGTCAATATTTGGTTTCTGTTCTTTAACCCAAACTTCCTGTGTGTGTGTGTGTGTGTGTGTGTGTGTGCGCGCGCTCTCGCGCTCCTCAGGGCGATAAGGACTTCACCCCAGCCGCAGCTCAGGTGGCCCACACAAAGCCAGTACCCTCGGTGCAGAAGCTGCCACCGTCCCACCACATCAACCAGCACATCCACCAGCCCCGCAAGTGAACCCCCTCCGCCTTGTTCCAGTGCACGAGGACCACACCAAAACCGCCAGCCGATTCTCAAGCGATTCTCCACACCTTCTCGTCTGATTCCCATCTGATTCCCAGACAGTCCCCAGCCAATTACCAAATGGTTTTGTCAGTTCTTTGCCAATTCCCAGTCACTTTTGAACCAGATTCCAGACGTTGCCCAACCAGTTTACAACCAATTCCCAATCTGATCCCATCCCACTCCTGATCCCATCTCAAACGACTTTTCTCTGATTTTCCAACCAAATTTCAACCAGGTCCCAATTGGCTATCAACCAGCTTCCAATCAGTTCCCAGCCGCTTGCCTACCAGTTTCCAATGATGTCCCCCAGTTCCTAACCTATTCCCAAATAATTTCGAACCAGTTTATACCCAATTCGATACCAATTTCCTAACCAATTTCTAACCTGTTTCCAGTTCTCAACCAATTCCATCAGAATTCCATCTAAATGCCAACCAGGTCCCAAACGAGTACCCAAACGAGTACCCATCCCTTCCCAACCGGTCAATCCCCCGACCCCAATTTTGCCAACCAGCACCAAAATGATCAACTATTTTATACCTAATTGCCAAACACCTCCTAATCAGTTCCCAAGCCACTACTCAGGTTCACCAGGGGACTCGCAGCATTCCTCACGGCCCCTTTCTGTCTGTGCCTGCCAGCCTTCTGCCTTGACCAACATCCTGAGAACCTCGTCTTTCTCTCTCTTACACACACACACACACACACACACACGACATAAACAATCCCAGTTCTGTTCTCTTGTTCGTTTTAAAATCTTCTACACTAAATCCGCCTCGACCACAGATGTGCCGAGTTAATTCTACAGCTGTACGGAATGAACGGTTAATTAAGTTTTTTTTTTTTTTTTTTCCTATGCTCCTGTTAAAAACTCCTGTTATTCCTGGAATTCTGTAAAGTGTACAAATCGGTTGATGTAAGTCGATGATGTGATGTTAGAAAATGGGCGTGGCTGTCTGAATAAAGAGTTAATATAAAATCATCGTTATCGGTTGTTATTAGGCTCCGCCCACATTATATTGTGGCTTTGTTTTCTATCTGGGTTTAGAGATATTTAATCTCATTATTCTTGTTATTTCTCAATAATGGGATCGTTAGAGAAAGTTTTTTTTTTAAGCATTGTTTTAACATCTTGTCCTTTTTAGGGTGATGCTTTAAAAAATGCCTAGAATTACTCTTCTTCTGTCCCACTTTATCTATCTATCCCCATCTTTACATCTCTATTTGTTCAATTTAATTCAATTTTATTTTATTTCAATCAATCAACATTTATTTACATAGCACTTTACAGCAATCTAAGTTGAATCAAAGTGCTTCACAGCACTAAAAATGACAATAAAATGGCAATAAAAATAGAAATAATACAAAAACAAAATAAAACACAATTATAAATAAATAAATGAAAAATATAAATGAAAAATATAATAGTAATAATTATTATTAAAAAAATAAAGCATATATATGGTTATTGTCTCAAAGCAGCTTCACAAAATCAAAAGAAAATAAATTTGTCCATTTTTTTTCTTATATTTTTGTTTCTTTGTCACTTTTTTTGTATTTCCCTTTTTCTCTATACGTCTCTCTCTCTCTTCTCCTCCATGGTCTCTTTTTCTCTCTGTCCCAGACTCTCTTACACTGTCTCTATCTCTCTGTCTTTTTCTTTCTGTTTCTCTACTTTTCTCTGTTCCAGTCTCTCTCTCTCTCTCTCTCTCTCTCTCTCTCTCTCTGATCTGTACACACCAGGTGTCTAAGAACGAACTGTTCGAACTCACTCGGGATTAAAACCTCATCCGTTTTGTAGAAGTGGAATTTTTGGAGCACTGTTGCATTCAGGTCAAGGTCTTGCTGTTCCACGGTGTGTTATCAGGTGTTTACCTGGACTGATATGAAAGCAGGTACAGGGTCGTCGTGACACTGCGTCTGTCTGACCTCACGCAGGTTCGTCTTTAACCACGTCATCATTTATCACACAGTGAGTGCGTTATTACCAACTTCTGTCAGAACTGCTGTTAAGGGAAATGAATCATTACCTCCTGACCAGTCAGAATCCTGAACTCAACAGCTTTCTGATATATAAGTAATAGATAATAGAATTTTAACTCGTAGAGCCAAAACACTCACCGTTTTATATATATGGATGGATTCAGAGATTTACTTGTCTCATCGACCTGGGTGGTTTTAATGTTGTGGCTGATCGGTGTATATTACTCTAATTTCCCCTAGGGGCACTAAAAAGGGGTGAGATTTTAAGGCATTGAACTACGGTTGTAAAGGTCTCGGGTACAAATCCCACAACCACCAAGTTGTCCCTGTTAACCCTCAACTGCTCAGATGAATAATGAGATAAAAATGTGAGTCGCTCTAGATAAGGGATAAAAAGAATAAAGGGCCGTGTGTTAAGAAATAAAAAAATATTTAGTGGATGATAAACAATCGGAGGACTTTATATTCTTTATTTGATTTGTAGTATTAATGACTATTTATAATAATTACATTGTCTCTCAATTTTAATTTCCATTTAATTCTTGTGGGCGAGGTCATGAGTTTTACTCGCCATATCACCAACATCAACAATGGATCTATTTCAGTTATTCATCCACTAGAAGGTGCTGTCTCAGTGCTTACTTCTTATCTTAATTCTTCACCGTGTTAGGACAAAAAAAAAAGAGGACTTCTGCAGGAAAGCTAAGCTAAGTCCCCCAGCATCTGTCGTCCCGCTCCAGTGACCTGAGGGCTTAATAAAAGCCTCCGTCTCTCCTCATACAGCCCTCAAGTCTTTGATGAAGAAAAAACGAAAGCAGAATTCATCCTTGAGTTACAGCATCAAGCTGCAAACTTTATTCACATTTCATCAGATACAGGTTCCTCAAACATCACTGAGTATCCCATTTCACACAGTCCTATTATTCGACAGGTCATGTGACTTCAGGTCATGTCGCCTGAACTTGAGCTGAAGCTGAATCATACACACTGCTCTCCAGAATTATTGGTAGTAAATGACAATACATTTTAAAAATAGCGCACTCAAATTCTAACTATAACAAAGCTTCATGACTGTTAAACTGTTAAACCTTGTTAGAAGTTACAGGAATAAACTTAACCAGCACGCCATTTTTACAGGATATTCTTGTTTTGTTAATAAAATTTCACATTTCTTTATAATTAATGCATTTTTTTTATAAAGAAGCAAAACGTGATCGATCAAGATTTCATTTAGGAAATGTTACGAAACAGGGTTAATAAATTAAACAAGTTGCACAATACAACAGATACAATATCTCATATTGCATGTTATACATAATATATTGATTTTTGCTCTTTTTCATAAAAGGGTGCCAATAATTCTGGAGATATGTGAACATTGGAAGATAGGAAAAGAGGCACAGTGGTCAAGGATGAAGGGGGAAAAAAAACACAAGTCTTTGATCTGAATAGAGCCTGAGATTACAGTGATGATGATTCAGGTGTTGAAAACAGAGGCTTTTCATGCTGTAGCTTCTCTTAGTTAACAAACTGATTGATAAGAGCAAAATAGAGTTAAAGTTAACACTCAAAATTTAACCACTTTCTAATAATGGCGTATTCTGAATTTTTTTTATTATTATTATTATTATTATTCCTCTCATACCCCTGCAACGTTGCTATTTCTTCATTTATAGTAACGTTTATTGCTGGTGAATCAAGTTAGTTCCTGTTCCTTCTTCTGTTATAGCAGCTATAAACAGTCGTTCCTTCCCCATCCTGTTTTTTTTCTATTTATCTTGAAGTTACTAATACAAAAAAGAGCAGCTCGACATTTTATAGAAGAACTGCAAAGAAGCATAACCTTTTCAAATTTAAGTTGCTTTTAGCTTTGACTGTAACAGAGTCCTGGTACTGGAGACCCCTTTAGAAAAGGAATGAACACTTTCTGATTTCAATAAGCAGCGCTATGGCGTAATATCGCAGTAATGTAGTGGTGTAATTGGGTTTTCCGTGAAGGGAATCAACTCAAATTTTATTCAATTCTAGGTAGTGTTTTTTTTTGTTGTTGTTGTTGTTGTTGTTGTCACGCACGATACTGCATTTTTCTCAGTTTTACTCTTTGCACTGCCTGGTCCAGGTGTTCACACCTCTTTATCCCATACATTAGTAGAAAGAGGGCGCCACTGAGCAGATACACGGCCCAGCCAAAAAAAAGTCACCATTTTGATTTCAATAAGCAAATACTTTGGTTGGATAATAACTGCAATGATTAGTTAACGTTCTAACTACAAAAGTTATTTTAACCCTAACTGACGCGGTGAGCAGCTTCTCATTTCTTTAACAGAGATGTGGGAAGTCGTGTCCCGCCGTCGTGGAAAAGAAGAGTCAAATAATTGTCCTGCATCGAGCAAAGAAAACACCTAAGGAGATTGTTGAAATGAGTGGAACTGGGTTTAGGACAGTCCGACACGTTATTAAACCCTGGACGGATGGTGATAGAACAATTAACGTTTGTGACTTTTTTCGACAGATCGTGTGAGTCAGCATACGGTGTTGATGCACCTTATAAAGTGGCAACTCGTGTTTTTTCATGTTTAGAATTCTGGCGGCTTCTTTTTTTTTTTCCAGGCTGTGCTGATATTTCATTTCACATTCAAGCTGTGGTTCTGGGACATTAAATATTTAATACCTGAAAGGTTTGTAAAACATCAGTGAGGTGTGCACCTTTTTTTTAAAAGTTGCCTTTAAAAAAGCATTTTATTATATAGTTTTGATTTAATGTTTATGCTGGTAGTGCAGGTGTTCCAGCTATTAACAGCGAGGATGTTGATCCTACTAGGTATCTATTTATTTATTTAGTTTTTATAGAAAAGTTTGACCCTCTGGATCACTAAGATTACTCTATCACAAAAAGTGAAAGTTGTTTTTAAGAATAAATAAGAAAATACATTTTCATCAAAAGTTTCAAGTATTAAAATTCCCATGCCAGGACTCGGACGTTTAGTGCACATGTCATGCTAGAGTTTCTTCTGTTTACCACCAGGGAGGTGGCGCTTAGAGATCGCCTCCAGACGTTTCTTCTCGGCTTCCTCTGCCTTCTTCCGTTCTTCTTTTAGCTCTTTGTATCTCCACTTGGGAACCTGAAGGAACTGGCCACTGTTGCAGCTACTTTTGCGCCGGTCCTTCTCCGGCTGGTGCGTTGGCCCTGAAGCCTTGGTGATCCGCAGCTTGGGCACCACTAGGCCCGGTCTCACGCTGCTCCGTCTGGCCAGGTGGAGTGGCAGGAGACTTCCTCTCCGGAGAGGTGAAGAGTCCTTAGCAGCCAGCGGTTGAAGGCTAGCACGCCTGTCTTTAGCTTTAGGCACCAGAGTGATGCGAGAGTTCTGGAAGAGGCGTCTGTAGTTCTCCAGGCGTTCAGGTCCGAGTCCTTTGAGCTGCTTCGTGCGTTGCTTTTTTAGGATCTCCTGGACAGAGTAGCGGCGTTTCCCGACACACGGAGGACTACCGGGACACACCGTCCGACAAGACATGGCGACGAATGGACTGCCCAGAGCTGTTGTCATCTGCACCATGTGGTCGAAGACGCCGTCCTCGGAAGCTTCTGTCACATTGCTGATGTTGAAGAAGTTGCGCAGGGACTCCATCATTTTCTGGACACAGCCTTTGCGCTGTTGCGATTTGGCCACCAGGGCGGGTAATAAGGGCCACTCGGGCTGGTACGAGTCGGAGCACTGTTCAGGACACGGCCGATGGATGAGTCGCTGTATGACGAAAGCCGTCTCATAACGTCCGGTGAACAGCGCCCACTCACGAGGAGTCAGTTTACGCCCGCTGTCTCTGGCTTCCAGATCAGCTCCTAGCACAAACAAAACGGATTTATCTACCTGCATAAAATGTCTAGTTTGATTTGTATTAATTCATGAACATTTTGGCATCACACTCAGGTCATTAATATAAAACAACACAAAAGTCTCCAATTTGAAGCTGATCAATCAGGTGTCACGTTAGTGTTTAACTCAGACGCGAAACCTTTCCCGTGTTACTGATTTACGCTGCGGTTCGGACCTCCATGATGGACGTATAGAGAGAAAAGTGAAGGACCCTTATATCTTCAAAAGGATTAAGTACCTGCCATGATCAGCGCTCGGACACAGTCCACTCGGCCCTGCATGGCGGCTTTCATCAGCGCGGTGAAGCCGTGACAGTTCCTCTTCTCAATGTCAAGGCCAGGGAAGTAGTTCAGCAGGTAGTTAGTGACTGTGATGTGGCCTGCAGTCATGAGATTAAAAAAAAAATAAACAACCTTACATCAGACAAGTCGCAGGTTCTTCTTAAGTTGGAAAAAAAGAATGTGAAAGATGTTACCTGATGTTGAAAAGAATTAATTATTTAATTCAGAGTACATTATTCTGTGAATTCTGTAAATATTGTTAATCTTATTTATTTGCACATGGTTTCAAAATCAGTCAAATTTAGTACATAGTACAGCTTTAAATACTCAAATGTGCTTTTATTCAATTCATGACGCCTCCTCATCTCTTGCCTGCTGATTGGCTAAAATGATGACATCACAATAATACCTTTTTCAAAGGGTGATGTCATTTAAATGCCCAATCAATTGATGGATTGAATTTATCTTCTTGAGCCACAAAATTTGTCTTTTATTTATTTGAGTTTCATACACCGGATTATAAAATTATTATTATTATTATTATTATTATTATTATTATTATTATTATTATTTTAACTTGGGCTGAATCTTATGGATTTTTTTTTAATTCTAAGATCTGATATAATATTTGGTATTAAACTAAAATAAGCTTCAAAAAAAGTAATTTTACATTTGTCTAAGTTAATCATTGTATAGTCATGAATAATATAGATTTGCATTCCATTTAACCACAAAGTACTGAATTACTGAAGATGGGTCCTAATGTACATTATACATTTTGTAAATATTTAACACAAAGAAAAATACTGCAAAATTAGAAAGTTTTTATTGTAATTTCCCTGCGATTTTGTTACAGTGCGTAAAAAGACATTTTTCTCCACCACGATGTTGTGTGTGATTCACAAACGATTCAACTTTTTACATTTAAATTTACATTTAGGCTTTTTGGCAGATTCTCTTATCCGGAGCGACTTAAAAGCTCTTTTATTTTTCTTGCTCTCTCTTCACCATCGTAGACGCTGTTGATATTTATCCATTCCTACATTTCTTGTCAGTAGTTGCTTAAACTCTTAATCCTGTTTTAACATCTTATCTGATTGTTAGTGTGAAATCAGCATCACTAGAGTCGTGTGTTTGACGCTCGGCTGTGTGAATGAGGCAGTGATTCAGTATAACAGAAAAACATGTAAATAAATGTCTTCAGAGGCTTTACAGACACATAACTAGTGCAGGGACGATTGATTTAGGCTAACAAGCATTTTATAAATGCTTTTTATACATTTTATTGTATTAAAAGTCTCTGAAAGAGAGCTGAAAGGATAAATTCCCAGAATTCCCAGCACGATTCTCCCTGCACAGTGTAAGATGCGAGGTGAAACCCACCGGCCTGTGCGGCTGTGATCAGGGCCGTGTTGCCCTCCTTGTCCTGGAAGTTCACGTCCACATGAGGACACAGTGAAAGTGCGATGACCACGTCCACGTAGCCATGATAACACGCCACCATCAGCCCAGTCTGCAATACAAACGCAACATCGATTAAACTGAGCAAATACCTGACAAGACTGCAGGAACAAGGCTGTTTAGTGGATATTCTAAATGACAGCAGGTGCTCAGTGCTCTTAATTATATCCAAGATGTATTTCATCACTTATTTAAATTACATAATTCTGATATGAGGTTATTAAAATAAATGTTAAAAACAACATTAGTGCTTTTTTTTTTTTTTTTTATAACAGATCTTGTTTAGTTCCTGCAAAACTGAACCTTATCATAGCACATGTTGAAATGAGGACGATGTGACTGATTTTAATACCATAATAATAAAGTCATAAGATGGTAAATGCTAATAAAATCAGAGCTGCAGTAACTTAATCCAGAGACTTAACCTTCTTAAAATTCTTAATAATGCAGGTATTTTTTGACAAAAAATAAAATGAAGCAGAAAAGCTAGAGAACGAGATCAATTAATATAACGCTGTGATTTTTAGCTCCATTACTGTTACAGCTGCTGTTTAAAAAAATATACACACATTCTGACCGATCCGATTTGGGAATTCAACAGCCCTGGAATATTCTAAATAATAACAAAAATATGTTAGTATGTATAAGTCATTTGGTAGGAAAAAAGCGCAGTTGCACTCTCTCGAGCGTTCCCTCTCCAGCCTCACAAGCTAGGTGTGCAAGAAGAGGCGGAGCTTCAGAGTCGAGTCACACTTTGTTACTGTTTATTTCTGTGTTATGATTTTCATTTCTGATTTTCAGGCATCAGATAAAAAAAAAAAATCTAATCAGACTGAAAGCTCTGTTCTTACAAACCTGGCACATGTGGCAGACTCAGAGTGTTTTCTCAGAGCCAACTTTATGCTAAAGTGTCTTAACTTATGTATAAGATCTTCCTTGACATTTCCATTTGGTAGGAAAACTGTTCCCCAACCTATTCACTGTATATAAGCGTGTCCAAGTGACACGTTGGCTAATAGGTGATAGTACAACTAAAAAAAAGACAATGCAAGCAAGGCACTTAGTTCTCAGTTGGTCTGCAGTTATTCACTTAAAGTAAAAATAAAATAAAAGAAATAGAAAATGTTGCTCTTATAGGAAATTTATAAATTTTGTGATAAAGTGCAGTTACTGTTCCTAATCCAGTGCTGATTATTTTCCTATAACGATACATCCCTGTTGTAACTGTTTTATTATAAACAACTTTTTTTCATCTTCCAGTTTCGTGAAATGCCTTGAAAATTCTCTTGTAATTAATAAGCCAAAAAAATTCAGCTTCACATTTGCAACTCGCTAAAATGTCAAATGTTCATCTCTGACTGATACAAAGGTGCTGGAACTGGAGACTCCTTACAAACATGGCAGGGCTGGTACGATGTATAAGTGATTAAACCAGATGCTTAGACACTTGGAGGCCGGTAAGAAAGTGGGATTTTTACAGGAACTTTACAGTGTCTAGTACAGACGGTGCAGCAGCTGTCGCTTGACGTCACTTAGGAGCCCCAAAGATTCAGAAACTGCCTAAAATATTATTAATGTCTAATGAATGTTTAAAAATATCAGATTTCTTAACTAAAATCATGAATAAGGAAACAAATTGACCAGTTTTGACCTTTTAACGTGCGCCAAAATGAACCGACCCAGACTGTGATAATGGCTTCTGGCATTTGTAAATATCATCAAGCAGCAGGAAGAAATCTGTTCACTCCAGAAAACACCACTGTGCTTTCAGTCATAATAATAATAATAATGTAATACCTCCTAAAATCATAAAACATGTTAAATCTGTTACTGAACTTAGACTCCTTGACTTTCTGACAGCGTGGTCTTGCCATAATTTGATCTTTATCTTGGAATAATATTAGGAATCTGAGAATAATAAAGATATGTGCTATTTGTTATGTTTCTGTATGATTAATATCACTAGGTTTTTACTAGAATTTACTGAAATTAAATTTACTAAAATAACAAGATAACGTCTTAAAATCACAAGTAAAATTAATTAGATATTTTGAGGGGGGATAATTAGGTGAAATAATAATAAGTCAAAATTGTAAAAAATTGTTGTAAAGTTGTCATAATCATATCTCGAAATTGCATGACAAAACAAGATTATATTCGCTTGTAATTAATAAATAAATAAATACATACATACATAAATAAGAAGTCAGAAATAATTGTATTAAATGGAAACGACAACTTTTCAGTCAGAGTAATGAGATCTTAAATTAAACCCGTGTGCAAAACTAATGCTTATAAGTCCAAATCTAGAGACATTTAAGTAAAAGTAAACATTAAGTAAAAATATATAATAATAATAATAATAATAATAATAATAATAATATTAATGAGATGAAATCTTGATAACAGAAAAGTCAATTTATTAATCCCAAAGGGAAAAATATATATTTTTGTGACTATAAATATAAATGTAATTGTATTACGTCAAACTTGTGAGATATTTAGCAAAGATTGTAAGTCAAAATAACTATCCCAAAGCATATAAACATAGTGTCTCTATCAAATCAAATCAAAATAATGTTAATGTCAAAATCAAGAGAAAATAATAATAATAACAGGTTATCAAGTCAAATAACGAGTTGGAAAATTGGAAATTACGAGCTATTGATCTAAAATATGAACATTAAACTTTTTCCACATGGGCGTCAAGGTTTCTGTGACCTCACATAGAGCTTAGATTCTAAAGAATAACAATTACAATCTGTATCTTTAACTACGGAGACAAAATCCTGTACTGCTGACTCTGTTAAGGTTTAATCTAGAGGATGCCGCGACTGCTAGAGATGGAAGCCTGTGCTTGGACTGGATTTGCATCACATTGAATTTACTGTGGGAAAGAAATATCTTCCGAGTGACTATAAATATAAATGTAATGTAAATATATGCAGGTGGCATTTTGGGGCATCAGCCTCAGGGTGTGTTTTATTCCCCTCTCAGCTCAGACTCAGATATCTGTGTCGTCTAATCTGTGGCCTAGTCAGCTCCTGAAATAGAAAGGATTAGCCTCGAACGAGTGACCTAGCCGCCGGGGTTTATACCTACTCCATCACTCGGCTTTTTAAAGGATTCAGGGCTTCAGCACGAATTCACTGTAAACTTTATAAGTCACAGTGACGTTTAAAAAAAATATATCTATATAAATATTCACAAACATACAGGGAATTTAAGAGGTTTATGTTTATATTCTTAGCCACAAGCTACTATACATATTTTTTTTTTTTTTTTTTTTTTTTGTTAGCGTTAGTATTCGGGCTGAGTGATAAGATGAACATGTTCAATCACAATTCTTGTAGGTATTTTTACTTTGCATGATATACCATGTACAGTACAGTATATCACGATATTAACAGCCGGCAAGTTAGTTATAAACCGCCCTGGTTAGTATTAGCAATCCGTGGCTAATAGCAGTTACTAGCTGATATTAGCTCATCAGAAGAGCAAATTAATTCCGTTTGAAAGTGAAAGAATTTTGATGAGTTTTCCATCACTGCAAATAATAACCACTAAATACATTTTATTTGTAATACAAATCCGCACAAGCGCTGGAAATAACCAGATCTTAGCAAAACTATTCCTGATGCTTATATTGTTTTAAGCTTTATATGTTTTTTTTCTATTAAAGGATTTTTTATTAAATTTAACAAAAGGTTAATAATCAGATAATTAACTTACTGTAACCTTTTTTTTTTTAGAAGAAAAAGTACATAAACCTGTCTATCTTCAGGATATTTCTGCTTGCTGAAACACCATTTATTTTGCAATCTGCTTACTATTAAATGTCAATGCTATAAAATAAACTGTTTCTATCAATGATAGAAATATTATTATATAATAACTATCCATTAATATTTAATAATCAATAACTCTGTGTGCATGTACAGTGTTGGCCAAAAGGATTGCGTGAAATTAAAGTGAAATTCAACGACATCCTCAAAAAGAGTTTCAATCGAGATATAATCAAGGTAATAAGAATAATTTTCTGAAATGAAATTGCTCTACAACAATCAATATTTAGTCCTTTATTAAAAAATATATATAAAAAATGCCGGATCCGGCTGGGCATAGAGTTAAAATATATCTGCTGGGCAATATGCCATGCACATTTCCTATAACTGACTTACTTGAATTAATTATAAATTTCATATTTACTCTAAATTTTCTTTCCAGTTTCCTACAATATACAGCGCGGCCTGAAGTCTGGATCCACAAGCATTTTCTAGAAGTACAAGAAGTGCAACATTTTTTCTTTTTATTTCAGACCGAAGATGGTTTTAAAACTTGCAATAGAAGATGTAATAGAGACAGACCTAACACCAATCGACTTTTCTGAACTCAGTAATCTATCAGAACAACTGCTGCACTAAGGAACTGGATCGTCTGTACATGAAGCAACATCAGTTCTGAGCCTTTAGAAAACGTTCAGCGTTTATGTGCTGTGAAATCAGAGGCTGTCAATTTAAGCATTTGCTCGATCATAATTTATACTTTTAAACACGCATTTTTGTTCATGGATCCCTTCATAAGCAAGTCACCAAACCCAGTACTTTATAGTTTTTACCCCTACCCTGTGCTAGCGTTTAACTTACTGTGCATCGTAGAATTGTCTCCAAGTGTCATGATATATATTTTATTACTACAGTTTTAATCTCTTATTTATTATGTTGCACAGCCGATGGATGATGTGTTTGGATGTTGTCTTCCTTCACATTCACATGGTTGTTTTTAACTTCTAATGTGAATTAAGTATTTGAAAACGGTTGTGTTTGCGCGGGTGTAAGAGGAGCGGACAACTTGAATTGAGTGAAGATTTAACACAGACGTTTGATAAGCTTTTATATCAAATCATGAGCACTTCATTATTCGTGTAGTGTCATGTACTCAGTGCTAATCACATTTTGGAGAAGGGTGTGTGCGTGTGTGTGTGTGTGTGTGTGTGTGAGAGAGAGAGACTGATGAAGTGGGACTTAATGAGTCATGGCATCCTGTTGCCGTCTTAGTAAATGAGAGAAAGAGAGAGAGAGAGAGAGAGAGAGAGAGAGAGAGAGGAGAATAATGAAGTCTGTGAGTGAGAGCTGGTGAAGTAAAGCAGCCTTGGTCTAGAAATGATCCACCGTGTACAAATCCCTTCTTGCCCAGCAATTTGTTGTGTCCTAGAGGTGTCCATCAGGACAGGGATGCCACGGGACCCAACGAAAACATTTGTGGTTTTTACTTTCATGTGGCTGCGAAAAAAAGCCCCAAAAAGTCCATGTTTCTGAACACGTGTTCCTGAGTGTATTGACACTGAAGACTTCTTCCGCTGTTTACACTGTTTATTAATTTATCCATAGTAACTGCTTCATCATGTCCGTAAACCATAAACACACATTTCAGATGTGCTATTCACACGTGGAGTGCACATGGGATTTTTACAGAAAGAGAAATACTTTTCATATCTTCAGTTGAAGATATTTTTAGTTGTGGTTTTCTTACAGGAATGACTCTTTTCATGTGATCACATATCTTTCACACTGTGTCATTTGTTTGCTTGAGTTCCTGTGCAGCCGTAACTTCTCCATCTTCATCATTTTTATTTTTTTATTTTTTGTCCCTACCTGTTTATTATCACCAGACAGCTACCGACCTGTCACATGTTTTCAAGCTGTTCTTTAGGTCGAGGCTCAGAGCAGCACAACACGTTTGGAGGAAACCTCTTCTGCATGATTAAATCAAAGACGCCTATAATAAATGTTTATGATCACTGTGATTGCTAGAGTCGCTCTGGATGATCTGGAAAGCGTTTGCCAAATGTCTAAATGTAAATTTAGAGAAAAGAGAGTATGCCCCTCTTACCTGGAAAGCACAGACAGTTTTGCCCTCTTGGACTCCTCGCCATACGTGGATGGATAAGGATACTTTTACACTTAAAGAAGTCGCTTGTTTAAGAACCCCCTATATATATATATATCAGGCAGTTAAAGTGTGGCAGAGATTAACGGTGCCATGTTTGAGAAAGTCTGGATTTACACAACGCGATTGCGACACACTCAGCTCGCCTTACGCAACACTAAAGCTGATACAGTAAAATGCGAAAGCTTGTAAACACACCGTGTGTTGTGCAAAACTCCAAAAGTATTTGTTCTGTTTGTTGTTCTGTTTCATGCTGGTTTACGTCCTCTTTGTGTGCTGCACTACAGGAAGCTGTGTTACGTGACTCAGCTCTGGTGTTAATGGCTTTATTTCTATAATGCCAAGAGGAACATGTCTGTCCCAGCACATGCAGAACTCGGTCCAGATTTCCGAAATAAAAATGTAAATAACTAAAAAAATAGAAGTAAAAAATGTTCTAGTCTCGTGTATGTCAGATGCGTAAACAGTGCATATGGTTGAATTCCTTCCCAAATTAAATCCAAAACTTGGCTGCGCGTTGGGAAACGGTACAAAGTTTCTTTATATCCTTATCTTTTTAATCCAGTAAACAGAATCTGAACAGTGTTTGTTTGTTTGTTATCAATCTGCACATCAGTTTTTCAGCCACAAAGCACAAACACATGTTATTTTTTTCCTTCCTAAGACTACGTTGCTTTATCCTGATAAATAGCAAATGAGTTCTGGCCCACGCCTGCCACGTTCATTTGGCCCACAAAGCGCTGTGAAAGGAAGGTGATGAAATCCTTAGAGTCTTTACCGCCAGCCCACAACTCAACCTTTATGAGACGGATCTCAGGAAAAAGACCAGAAATTACTGCTGAATCACTTTAAGCGAAATGCTGTAAGTGAGAAACATTATATATGCTTGTTTATGACTGAAACGCTTTTGGCCCACACTAATTGATTGACCCTTTAACACGGTGTTGTATAAATGCACATGATTCTATTCGTATAAAAACGGTACATCGGGTAAGGTTAGGGTGCAGGGCTGAGGGCGTGTATATTTTCTTACTCTCATGCTTTAAAGTAAAAGTGAATTCTGAATACAAGACTTACCAAGTCTTGTTACCAAGACTTGTTTGGATCCTGGGCAAGTGAGGACCTGATGCCCTGTTCATGGCGAGTCCTTTGCCAGGATATAGACTCCAGATCCAACCAGGATAAATCCCTCACTGAATGTGAATGAGTGAGTGAACCTGTTTCTGGCCTGTTGTGCCTCAAAACACCATGCTTGGTCCACAGACACACATCTAGAAATATCGTTTATCGCAGTTTAAACCATGTAACAGACAAGATTGCATTATGTCACTTGGTCGTAGTCAAAACCATTCAAAGTTACCAAGTTACTGTTCAGTCTGCATATACTAAAGCGTACTCTTGCTTGTGACTAGGAGAATACCTTTAACAATGCGTCCTTAGAAACCTTGTAAATCCTTCACCTGTAATAAGGAATTAAGATATAATTAAACTAAGGCCTTAGGGTCGATGGTGGTACTTTAAACATGTTAAAGATGAACTGTATTCACTCTTCTAGATAACAGACGTATACCAGAATGCAAGAAGTCCATAGACGTCCATAGTGATGTGGAAAAATGTAGTCACAGAAATGCGTTGGCATTATTATTATGACTGCTGTTAGTTTTCGGATAGGAACAAATCCATCCTTAAGCATGCCTAGAAGTGATAATTCTAAAGAAAGTTCTGATTTTTAAGAAGATTGGATTGTTGCTCAGGCTGAAAGTGGACTGTTCCGGAGACATACAGCTAAGAATATCGAAATACTCCTTTTTTACCGTTAACAGAATTATAGTTAAGTTTAAAGAAAAGAAAAAGTAAGTGGTGATCTCTGTGGCAGTGGTAGCTCAGCGGGTTAAGGTAAGCTCTGTGTTACTGATCGGAAGGTTGACAATTCAAGCCCCAGCTCCACCAAGTCGCTACTGTTTGGCCCTTGAGAAAGGCCCTTAACCCGGTCTTGCTCCCGGGTGCAAAAGCTTCCAACTTGAGATATACAAAGAAAAAAAGTTTTACTGTGCAGTAATGTTAGTTAACTTAAGATCTGGTTGACCTACTGAAAGAATTCTTCATGCTGCTCAAACATGTCTATGTATATTAAAGGCTTGCATAAGTATACGTCATTGACAGTTAAAGAGTTTGTAGAAATTGTTTATAGCTTAAAGCTAAAAATAATCTGCTGATCTTAAATGTAATCAGTGATATTATTATTATTATTATTTGAGGTTGAAGCCCACGTACATGTCTGTCTGTCTTTCTGTACAG
>JAOVVB010000027.1:1098298-1113504 GCA_028570985.1 Heterobranchus longifilis | reverse complement strand
CTATTTTACAGTTACAAATGCAAATAGGTTTGTGTTCCTGTAAAAAAAAGCAAATGCTGCAAATATGACTTTGTACCATTTGCATCTGTGTATTTCTCTCGTATTGACTGTATTTCCTGTTCTCTCAGTGTCTGCACACTGCACTTTCCTTTACAGTTCACCGTTAAGTGCTGTAATTGCTGAGTGTAATTACCGAGGCATTTTGCCCTGAAACCCTTTGAGCTCATATAGACTCATCTCCACCTCCAGCTATAGGTTCATCACTTCAACATGCTGTACCGTGAGGAGAAACTGCTCAACACACTCGGTGAGGTACCATGAAACGGTTGCATGAGGAATAAAGCAAGACATGGCATGCTGATATAGAAAAATAATCAACAATGGTGTTGTGTGATGGAACAGAGTTGCTGGTGTGACTACAAAGATGTTTTTTTTTCTTATAAAAGCATCTCTTGTGTTATATTCCTCTTACAGCACAGTATTCTTCTTTTTATCTACTGTATTTATAGATATATCTAATGTTGTAGAAAGTTCAGGACACAAGCTGTTTCCTGTTTTCACTTATATTATAGCAGTTATAATCAGTCTTTCCCTCACCGAGGCTGACACTGGAGACTCCTTCCATAACTGTTAAATAAATATCCCCTTACAAAACCACCATACACACAGTATTAATCCGTTTATTCAGCGCATGTGTCATACACGTCCCTATTAAAGAGCTGTTACAGGTATTTAAAGCGTGTTATATTTTATCTCATTTAAACCATCTAACCTTGCGTTCTCCAGGTGAACACGTTTTAGCATTTTAGTGGATTTTCTCCACCCACTGTATGTGAGATTTTGGCAGCTCAAAACACTCCATTTGGACACTACACAAGGAATTCGACATATACAGTATCAGGACTCTATGGCCCTTTATGATGAGGCACAGACCACCTCTGAAGTCTACATACTGCTGCAATCCACCTTTAAATAACTTATGAAATACTAAGATTTGTTCAAATAGTGTCCATGTGGGAAAATACTCCTTTAATGAAACTCGTTATTATTCTCACTCCTGTATTTACTAAATCTCGCACAGTATCGCGATGTGGTATTCTTGTTTCTGGAAAAGCTGCTTGAAATTTTCCAAGAACTAAATCCGTGTATTTCTCACCAGCTTTGAAAACTTGCTCCACTAGAAAAACATGTTCTCCACTAGAAAAAACGTTCTTCAATAGTTCAAACAACATTTTCAGACCAAAACACACAGCCGACATTAAGCGAAGAACTCCTCGGATACGTACAACAGACTGGTGGCGCATCAACAAACACTCAACTATTCTATGTAGTCGCTGTGGAGAGACTTTCTGAGCGTTTCTTTCAGTAACTAAATGTCACTATTTTGAACGTGGTTGAAATTTCTCCAGAAGAAAAACTTTGACAGACTATTTGAAGGCCCTTCAATGTTCTCCAATCTTAAGACTGTACCAGTGTGACACTAACCAAGCTTGATGTAGGTGATGTAGGTAGTAAAAATTGTCTGGTGAAATATTAAACATGAATGTGTAAAAATATCAACCAGTAATATACTTACTTATTTTGGATGCTGATTTGGGAGCAGAGGACGGAGGGGGGGGGGGGTTTGCACATTTATAAATTGTTTGTGATGTCACAAAATTTACTCCATGGCTTTGGACCAGTTACATTCAACATACAACTTTCAACCACAGAATACCACATACTAAACAACTTGCATAAATATTCACCCCACTGGACTTAATATTAATATTATGTGTCCCGAATCAATACAAAATAGCTCACTTGTTTTTTTTTAAGGCCCCTTCCTCATCACCTTGCTAACACCATCATCACAGGAAAGCATGGTGGTGGTAGCATTATTAAATAAGGGACCTAGCATCACTCTGCAGTTGAGATTATTTATAATTAAACCTGATTAATGTTTTTACAGAACTTTATGCCAGATTTGTTTTGATCATTCCTTGGATGCTATCAGCTAAGCTATATGCTTAGCTAAGTTCTTTAAGTAAACCGTAGGTCCTTCTGGGAAGAGATGTATCTTATATTCAGATAATGTGACAACTGAATTATTCTCCATTTAGCAAACTATGTGATTTCTGGCAGCCTTAAATTTAATCACAATAAAAAAGGATGGAGGAGCACTTATCCAAACACAACTGTTATATTTTACATCTTTTGAATTAGAAGTGGAGTGTACCTAAAAAAAATCTATGAAAATATGATATTGGTTCTGTTTTCAAATTCAATAACAATTAAATGATCTATGTAGTGTATTCCCATTAGAAAGTGTTTTCATTTTAGAAGTACTAACCCTTAATTATCCAAAGAACACTTTACAAACCCTTTTGTAGGCTATACAAACATTCTTTGGCCCAAAATCTGAACCCGAATGAGAAAATTAATATGGTGTTTTTAAAATTAAGCTCTTTGTGCTAATGAAAAAATAGACTAACGATTCCCTCAAGTCTTTGGGTCAATCGGTTGATGAATAATTGCTCGCAGCACTGAGAATGACCTTCCAAACACGAGCAGGACACCGAGAGCATCTCTTCATTTGATTACAATTAGTCTCTCTCTGCACTTCCTCGCTCTGCATCACAATTAAGACTTAATGAATAAGTAAATGAGTGTATTACCTGCAGCAGCCATGATTTAAATGGCATGAACTGTTTAACGGCTAAAAACACTCAGTGATGGAGTTGATGAAGGCCAAAAAAAAATGTGAAAAAAGTTTCTTATTAAAGGGTTATAATGAATCAGAAAAGTCACGATTCTTCAACAGGAATAATCTTTATTAAAATAGATGTAAAATGTATTCACCTTTAACACTTTGTAATTTAAATCAATCCCAACCTCACAAATAAATTATAATACAGTGTGAAAAATGTACATTTAGTGTATTACTGGCAGATAGTAACTTAATATACACCACAGTGAGACTAAATTCTGGACTCTGATTGGTCAGAAGGTACTGATTAATTTTCCTATACCAGCTCTGACAGTTGCGCAGCTCCAAATCACAGGTTTATATCACATCCTGATACGGTATCGTTTCTATAGCAACAGCTCATTCACAACGATTTGTACCGTGGACTCTCCTCATATATATATATATTTCTTTCTTTCTTTCTTTTCTTTTGATGCTTTCGTAAAGTGAGGGGGTGTTTAATTAACATGTATGGAAGAGATCTCCAGTGTGGAAAGCAACTTTGGGTCATGCTGTTATAGAAAAATAACTTTAGTTATAATACTAAATAATAATAACACAGCACCCTGTAGTCCAGTTTTCTTTCAGTTTTTTTCATTTGAATCAATTAATTCTGCATGTTTTTACAGAGTTCACAGAATGTATCTAAACAAAAATTCCATTTGTCCTGCATGTTATTTTTTTATATTTTATAGTAAGTACTGTATGTGTGGAGCTGAGGATACCAAAAATCTAAAATATGCCCAGGCTTTATAAGATTAATCTCTGAATCCTGCTGCATCATTAGTGCAGTTACATAAGCTGAGGTTGAAGGGTGAATCTGAAAGCCATCTGTTCTCAGTTTTTCACTCGCACCTTTACCCATGGAGGTTAGTGAAATCAGTAGGCTGGATCATCCCACCTCGCCGTGCCCTAAAAACAGGAAACAAACAGCAGCAGTAATTATTTTGACATTTTTTATTTACGTGTGTGTGTGTGTTTGTGTGTGTGTGTGTGTGTGTGTGTGTGTGTGTGTGTGTGAGATCAGACTGTCTTCACATGGCTAAGGTTGTGTTTAAAATGAAAAATTATACGACACAATTTCCAAGAAGATAAAGATGCTTGAATGATGTAACAATTAAGATAAAACTTCCCAGAGTTGTTTTTGTGATTTTACTGTAATACAGTCGATATGAATAAATGAGGAAGTGAACAGTGAACTGCAAATCTGGATGAGGTATAATTTATATTAATACTTACAATTAAAATTTGTAAGTAAATAAATAAATAATATAAATAACAACATTATTATAAAAATATTGAGTAATATACAATAAATGTAATGGTTACCTCAGTGTGTATTTTTATAAAAACATATTACAATGGGAAATACATTATATTTAATATGATTTCTTCCTTTAGTTGTTTAGTTTTCAAAGCGTTCCTGTTCCTTTAAAAAGGAATTATCTCCTGACTGCTTTAGTGTCTAATGAGTCTAATGAGTGCATCACTTTTGGATTTCATCGTGACTGATTGTGAGGATGTAGAGAACACAAAACTGTAGAATATTCTACAAGACAAAGTGTAGAAAAAAAACTCCAAAAATCTGAGCTCAAACCTGAGTTTCCTTGTTGTGTTTATTGGAGGTATTTTTAATTCCTCCATCAGTGCCATGCCGTTGGTGCTCTTGGCATCTTTAGCCTCTGGATCACTCTCCTCACTTACTGTCCAAGCATCTGATTCACACTTTACATCCTGTCTCTTAAAAAAAAACACTACATGGGGTTCCCCGGGGTTTTGTGTGTTTTTCCAGGCAAATTATGTTTCTGGTAATGTTTGTAAGAGTTGACGATGAAGTCATGTGGCCGGTTTTCAGACAGGTTATAACTGTCCCTCTGCCTAAAACATGAATTCCCCGGCTTTCACTTTCATTTCATTTACTGCCAGACAATCTGAACTCTGAGTTCTAGCGAGTGGCACATTTAAGTACCTACAAATCATTAACAAACAAACAGGCGTAGTGTGTGTTTCGGTTCACCTTAAATCATGCAGTTCTGCTAAATTCTGATTGGTCAGGAGAGAAGGTGTTGAATAATTGTCTATAAGTGAAGCCCTGACAGAAGCTCCGAATTCCTAGTTTATATTAATGCTGTTATTATTATTTAATAGTTTATTTTTATTTTATTATTGATTTAGGGATTGATTTCATTTTTATTATTATTATTATTTAATATTATTAGTTTATAATTTAATAAATGTGCAAAGTTTATTCAACATGTTCAGTATGGAAGGAGTCTCCAGTGCCAGTGCTTCATGAGAGTCAAATGTAAAACAAATGTTTTTTAAGTTTTCTTTCACAGATTCTTCTTTTTTGTTTTAAATTCAAGGGAGGAAAAAAAGGCTGGTGAGGGAACAAACGTTTATAGTTCAATTCAATAAGTGAGAAAAGACACTTGTTCAGAACAGGACTGTAACTATACATGAATAAAAAGAATGAAATGACAAAATGTTGTTGTATAAGATATTGACTATTTACTGTGTAATATATTATTGTAAATATTCAATGACCAGGTTGTGTTTTATTCCTTACTTTAATCAACTTTCTGCTCCATCAGATTCAAGAATACAATGTTCACTCTTTCCAGTGTGATTATCTTTTAGATAACGTTGTTATGTTTTGGAGAATGTTGAGTTGAAAGGAATTAAAAAATAATTTCAAGAAAATCCATCATTCTGATTACTAAAAACAATCCACTTTTAGTTAACCGCATATCTTTATGTCCATGGTCTGGTAGAAATCAGACGTTTGGATCGTGCCGTTTTGTTTTGCCCTATCAGATCCACCAAACAGCGGCACACGAGTATTATTAAGATACTCCCTAATCACTGCATCGCTAGGGTATAATTCTTACATCACATTAGTTTATCCTGCCGGAAAATTCATACCGCACTGAATACACCAGCTGCACTGAGACTGATTTGGAAGAAATGATGCTTTATAAATAAAATTGCACTTTTACACTCTGCTGGAGTCCTCGCTGAAGAGAAATTAGCAATTCCAAGCTGCTTTATTAATGGCACATTAATCACTCAGTCAGGAGACTGGAATAATGTCAGGGGGAAGATGAGAGCACCCAGTACAGATTTAACACATAGCTGAACTCACGTGCAGTGTCACGTTGACGTGAGACGCTCATGGGCTGACGTGACAGCTTGGTGAGATCGATAAGATGCTTAAAGATATTCGGTACCACGTCACCATATTTAAAAAAACAAACCTCACCAAAAGGTTAAAATGTACATCGTCTGTTTTCAGACTGCAAGCCTAAGTGATGGGGTCTGATTTCACAGTTTCAGGAGTTTTAGACACCACATGCAGGTCTTCATAATAGGGTGAAGGGTGAAGGTTCAAGCCCCAGTGTTGCCAAGCTGCCCGAGTCGGGTCTCTGAGCAAAGCCCTTAACCCTCCCTGCTCGGTACGATGGCCGATGTTGCGCTCTGAACCCAACTTCCTCATAATAATAAACTGTAACAAATAAAAGGCTTTTAAACTATTAAACCAAATAAACTCTTCTGAATTTCATTGTGAGAATGGGTTCGGTATATGTAAACCCGAATGTTTAACATCACCTCCTTCCTGTGACTCTTTCATTCCTGTGACTTCATTTCATTACATTTAGCATCGTGGCCCCATGAACTACTATTACACTAAATAAAGATATAAAGTAAGACTTCAGTCACAGTACAGACAACTTTGGATCTTTTAGAGATTGCAGTTTCTTTATGACTTGAAAACAAAAATCAGTTTTTTGTTAGAGTGCGCACTTTTTAGGAAAAAGAAGTGTATGTTATGTTAGAGATTTATTTAATATAAGTAAATATAAGGAAATACAAAGACAAGGGATAAAACACAGTTCAGAAAACTATACCCATGTTTCTCCAGAACTATTTCCAGGACAAATTTACAGCTATAGTTTATTGCAGATATTCAGAATTTCAGGAGTATTTTATCAACCAGAAATCAAAGGGGTACAAACTTTTGCACTAAACTGTAATTTGCAATAAAATCATAACTAATCTGTGAGAATTAGACAATCCTAAAGCACTGAAGAACATGGGGACAGGGAGAGTGACCTGTGTGTGTGTGTGTGTGTGTGTGTGTGTGTGTGTGTGTATATGTGTGTGCGCGTGTGTGTGTGTGTGTGTGTGTGTGTGTGTGTGTGTGTGTGTGTGTGTTTACTCACACAGGCTTTTGCAGGCTGGACAGAAAGCTGTCTATCTGGTCCTGAGGAATTTCTTCATCCAGCTGGGCCAGGTACGTGTACAAGTGTGTGAAGGTGTCAAAGGGGATTCGAGCTGCTCCGCCCTCCGGATCCTCGGTCAGGATTTCACACGCAAACTTCATAGCACTGATGATGGTCTATGAACACAATGACAGACCTGAAAACTTATGAACCTGAAAAATTCTGGACAATTTCCAGCTGTAAAGTTACATCTTTGTGTCTAAATGTGTTGCATCAGCACTGGAGACTCCTTTCATATCTTTTTACATAAACAAAAACTGTAATCCATTTAATCATATGAACTAATACTTAAGCTTGTCACACACAGTCTTTATATTTTTAGACTATTAAATTATTTCACTTCACTGTTTTTTTTTTTTTTGCTTTTACACTTTTTATGTCCCAAAAATATTTTGTCAAACTAAATAATACTTTAATGTATCTAAGTCTTTAAATGCTTTCCTATTCTATCATATTGATTTATTTGTGATGTATTTATAAGGTAATTACATCATACATTTTGTATGGGAAAATTAAATACATTATATTAGACAACTTTTAAAAACTTATGCTTATAATAAATATTTTTGACTTATTTTAATTAATTCCAGTTTCCTTAGGAAAATATTATAACCATCAGCTTGTGTTGTTTTCTGACTTTTACAGTCCAACATTGCCACCAAGTGGTAATTGCAAGAATTACACCCTGACTATAGCACTATTTCAGATAGAATCTGGTTAATTTTTACTTCCTTAATCATGTGATCTCAGATAAATTAACCTGTACTACTCACTCCACCCAAAGCACTGCAGCCTAAAGCGAAGAACTGCATCCAGTCGATCTTAGTGCTGAAGCTCCCGACCGTGAGCAGCATGTCGAGCTGCTCCCCTGACAGACACAGGCCTTTCCACTTCTGCTCTAACTCCTCTTTACTGACATTCTTCTGGGATGAAAGCTACGAAGGAAAACAACATCATGACGCACAAGTGTTCAGTGCGGATTAGTCGTGTGATAAAAACAAACCTGTAACAGACAAACCTGTTTATGAAGGACTTTGAGGAGACCTGGAGTGAGGACATTCACTGTCTTCTGTGGGTTTAAAGACACTTCCAGCCTGTCTTTGACTGGAAGAGGTTTGCCTTCTGATAGCGCTGTGAAATAGCTGAAAAACACAAAGAACAATGACATGACAGTTTTCTGTCTCTCGTTATTTTCAGTCCAGTCCCTGTACCGGAGCAAGTTAAAAACATTTAACTTAAGGCATGGACCAGTGAGAAACAGGTGCAGATGATGACAGATGATCAGGTGATTAGTATACTGCAGATACTGAATGCTGAGTGATTTGAACAGACGAGAGGAGAAATGAGGTCGCTGCTGAGGCTGGTACATAAACAGCCAATTTTAAAATTGTATCCTCCCGAAACTTTGCAGCCTGCCATAGTAAAACATTTGTTCCCAATTGGAAGGAGTCTCCAATGCCAGTGTAAGAGGCAGAGGTAAAAGTATAGCTTTAATGTTTTCGACATCTTCACGACCGAGGAGTTAACACTCCTTAATAACATGATAAGCTGATTTTTTTTCAAGAGAAGGGGATAAAGACATGCTAGTGTGGGAATGAGTGTTTATAGCTGCTATAACGTAAGTGAGAAGAGGAACTAACCTGTTCCAGAAATAAACAGACAAAGATCAAAATTTTAATTATACAATTAAATGACAAACTATGGTGGTGCAGTGCTAATAGTAACTCTGAGTAATTTTCCTACAACAGCAGGACACACTGCAGTTTATTTTTTTACAATGTGCACTTCTGTTTTTCTTATTAAAGCCGTGATCACTGTCATTTCAGATGTTTAGTCTCCGCCCATTCATGACCAGGTGACATTAACAGCTCTGTACTTTTACTTAATATGATTACAGAACTCCTGACTCTAGACTGGATCATTCCTGAAGACTTAGAGTCATGGAGGTGAAGTGGATCAGACTCACGCAGCAGACCACTGCAGCACATCTGGAGGCTGAGTCCTAATAGCATCTTTAGTGAACTGTTTGAGGATATCAGGCAGCTCGGGCGGGATGTTGATCTGCTGAGCGCAGTACATCCTGTCTGGAAGAGGCATCCCTGTAAATTCTGTCCTGGGGGAACTACAGAAAAAAAAACACACACACACAATTGTAATTGTAATTGAATGACCTCCAGATATCCTTGTTGAATGCAGCTTGCATCCCATCGAATGTAAAGCCTTTTCTCTTTCTCATCTTAGTGTACTTTGGTATCACTGATAATAGTTTATTAATACCAGAGCTTGGTTTTATTAGATGCTGAAGTGTAATAAAGTCGCTCTGCCTCTTGATTTGTCCGTTTCTTTATTTGCTGCCTTGCTGTCAGTTCGTTGTTGTCATTTATGATAAATCTGTTGCTGAAAATAGCCAGAACGTAGGTGATGAGCTAAAGTTGTTTATTAAGCATCTCGTGTGAGTTTGTAATATAATAAAACCATACATTTATTTACAAATTAGACTTACTATCACTTCAAATAACACTATACATCTAGATTCTATGTATGTCTCTATAGATACTGTATATGCTTATGGAATCTGAAATTATTTCATTGAATTATTTTATTAGTAAAATTATGTAATAAATGGGATTTTTTTTTATTTATACTTCTATTTGGAACTTTAAAAATAATAATAATAAAAATAATCATCATCATAAATGTTTTATTGTTATTCCATCAAGCCATCTAGGAACCTCTGTAGTCTAACTGTATTTATTTCCTTTTTTACAACCATGGTAGGACCTCCGGTCAACACTCACACACTAGTTACACTCACACACAGTCCTTTAGACTGACACTAAATCCTTTAGTCTCAGTCTAAAGGATTAAATGGAGTCTGAAATCATTCCTAATTTTTTTTTTTATTACTACATTAGCTTTTATAAATCAGCAAACTGGGGAAAAAATGTGAATAAATCTTTTTACGCCACAACCAGCTAATATTTGCCATTACTAAGCAATTTCCCACTGGGATTAATAAAGTTCTTTGAATCTTGAATCTACTATTAGCATGTCTAAAACTAGCTGTTAGCTCTCTAAACTGATTGGTAAGTAATAATAATAATGTAGGAAATAAAACTTACCAAACGTTAAACAGACAAGGATCTGGATCCTACTTGGTATAAATTGTGGATTGTGTGAGGTTTTGTTTTATTATTATTATTTTTATTATTAATCTGCCTTTATGCTAAACGTAGAGCGTCCATGTTTCCATAGCAACGTAGTCTGTATACACCGTCTCCTAGAGACTATTAGAATATGACGTCACTGACTTTTTGCCATAGATATTTACTACGTAATCAGAAACACAAAACAAAAATAATAAATTATCGTTTTATTTCAAGAAATCTAAAAAAAAAATACATATATTTACTAAACTAATTATTAAACTGTAACATAAGCACAGTTTGTGGGGGGCGGTGTAGGTTACGCGCACGTATGCGTGCGCGTGCTGGCGTGCGCGGGTACGCAATACGTTCTTCGAGTGGCTGCTATAAAAGTCTAATAATATTTCCTGAAAGTATGAAAAAAAAACAAATATCATACTTCTATATTGTGCAAAAGAATATTTTTAAAAAGTATATTTATATACGCGTATTGCTTGGCCTCTCGCTCATATTGTACTTTTATTTGTTAACGGAAAGTCTCGCGAGAATTCACAGGCTGCGTGAACCAATCAAATCGCTCCGTGCTTCACGAGCGACTCTCCGCAAACATGGCGGACTACAAGGAGGCACCTTTAGCGACTCGGCCCAAAACCCTCGACCCTGCGGAATACTTTAATGTTTCTCTCGAAAATCGTCGTGCGGAGGAGGCGAGAGGAGCGCTCAGAGCCCAGCTGAAGAGACAGTACCAGCTGCAGCTGAATAATCCTCTGCGGAAAGAGCTGATTGTGAGTGCGGACCTGTGTGTTAGCTAGCAAGAATGCTAATAACGCTGGCTAAATAGAAGCGAATAGCGAGTGAAATGGCTGTGGTATTTTTAAACGTTAAAAGTTAATTAATGAGTGATTTTTTTAAATAATATTTTAGAGAAAAGTGACGTTTGTAGAGAAAGTTACCTCAGTAAATAGACAGTGACCTTGGTGCTGCTGAGCTAACTCGCGATAATAATTAGAAGGTTTGTTTATACCGCAGTATCTTTTGTTTGTTTGTTTATTTATTTGGTGGTTGGGTTGGTTAGTTGTCGCTACGTTTGAACCCAAGACTGTTGTTATTTTTTTCACGGCAATGTAAAGCAGACAATGCATTATTAAATAGAATAATGTTAGGATCCACCAGAGGGCGCCATTGCTTCAATTGTGTATTAATTGTATACAGCACCAATCAAACATTTGGACACGCCCACTAATTCATTGTTGGTTTTTGGTGATATTTTCTAGAACAATTCTAAAGATTTCAGTCTTTGTGTCGGCTGTTCCGGGACAGTATTGTTAAGTGCAATTGTCAAATCATTTTCGTGAACATAAATCCGTCTAAAGGGAACCATTGCCCGTGTCTACTTGGAAGTGGGCTCGACTGCAATACGGCCTACTCGGGTACAGATTGAATCGGATGTAGAGGGCGATCGTACCTGAGGATGGAAGTAAACCGCTGTTTAGTAATGTGAGCTCTGAATAAAGTTGCTCTGTCACCAGAATCTCAAATAATAGCTGAGATGTGAGCTAGAGAGGAAAAGCGTGTCGAGTGCAGGGCCGTCTGTAACAGCAGTGTATTATGGGCTAGTCTTAGTGGGGGTTACAGTGAAGAGGACTAAGATCAGGTCCAGCTACAGGTTCTACTGGCTCTTTAGGAAACTCAGTCTGCTTATTAATTCGGCAGTTTTAATAATCTGATTATAACGAATGTGTCACTTTGTTCTCGCAGGAGGACCCGGCCCTCACGAGGTGGACGTACGCTCGTACTGAGATGTACAATCACTTCAGACCAACACCCAAATCCTCCCTGATCACCGGTTTGATCGGAGTCGCTCCACTCTTCATCTTGTATTACGTCTTGAAGACTGACCGCGTAAGTTGTGCTTAAAAAAACATGACCGTGTGTTTTGTGTAACAACTGAAACATGAATGATTTATGTTCATGTGCTCGCTCTGATGCGTCATGGTTTCCATAGTAACAGCTCAGACACAGGGACTTGTACAGCCAAGGCTCCGTATCATTTAAGACTTATAATAAACTGAATTAGAAAATGAGATGTTTAAGAAAAAATGAAACCTGTAATCAATCACTGAGTGACATTTTTATTAGATGAGAATTAATTGAAAAACGAGTCTCAGTTGTTTTGGAGTTTTATAATTCAGTTCAGTTTTATTTGTATAGTGCTGTTAACAATTGTCATTGTTACAAAGCAGCTTTACACAATCAAAAGAAATTATGGACGTTTGTTCAACGATCAGAGTGCTTTAGGGTTATGTTTTTTTTTGGGGGGGGGGGCGCTGATGCTGATGAGGTAACAGAAGCGTATTATTTCTGTATCGTAAGGGGAGCACACTCATCTCTCTCGAATGTTCTACAGCTTTAAATTTAAAATAACTGTAAATTACTAAAATGCGCACTTTATCATTAAATAATCAATTTTGTGCTTATTGGTAAATCACAGACAGATCATTAGAATATCACACTCCAGACTGTACTGTTGTTTTATGTTTTGTGTAAACAGTTTTCCCATGAGCAGTGCTTCCATAAGAGACAGAGAACAGGTTTAAAATAACGCTGAACAATTTGCTACGCTAATTGGTCATCACTAATAACTGCACTGAGTCAATGTAAGTTTGTCAAAGAGTGGGATATGGGCGTTTACACCTTTACACTCCTTAAGTGCTTTATAAAGACTTTAGCCCAGGGGTACCGAATTAAAATTTCAGAAGGTCTGGTCATTACAAATTTCTTTAAGCCGAGCGCCAAGTTTCATGTTTGTGTCAGGATTTAGATCTCAATATATGCAGTTATTGTAAGTCTATTAAAAAAAAGCTATTTAAAATGTCCATAGAGTATGAATAATATTCATTGTAAATTTTCAGTAACTATGTCAAACATGTGGATGGTATAATCTTTAATGGTCTTGTATATTCCTTTTTATGAAATATAAACAATAATCTTTAATCGATCTTTAGTGAATCTTAATCTGCACGCTGCTGGGCTGTAAATGAATGTAAAAGTGCTCCGGTTGCTCTGTCACACCGGGCTCTCAGTTCGGGTACTTCACACGCCCTCACCTCGGACTGCTGCGGATTTGTTTGCTCTAACGACTCGTGTTTTATCTCGTTATGGCGTTTCACATTAGTGCTTTTTTTTATAGTTTCGGAAAATGAGACAAACCGGTTTCAAACTTCCTGCAGGGAGAATAAACATACACTGTTCTGTCCGTTCATCTTTGAAGGTTCAGTTTTAATAGTGTAATTTCCTTTTGGAGTGAGCCATGCTTTTGTTTCTTCTGCACACTATACACTGTAAACTATTATATTGATTGGCTCTGTTGAGCGACACGTATAGTCACGCCCACCTCGAGTCACATGGTCCAGGTCCTGCCCGCGGAACAAATCTATCAGCTTAAATTATCAACTTGAAATGTTTAATCAGTGATGTGCAGCGATCAGAGCCTGTAGTAAGGTCTTAGGATTTCTCTACAGTAACAGTTTCTGTACAGTGTCTTTACACATGAACCTCATGTATTCGGTACGCAGCACAGTTCTATAACTTTGATCTTTTTTTCCCCTCGTTTCAGGACAAGAGAGAGCAGAAGATCAAAGACGGGACGTACAAACGCCCTTACAGACTCTCGTACTGATCTCTGACTCGTATTTCAGGTTCAGTCGTTGTCTCGAATTGTACATGTAACTATAAATAAAGTTTATTGATGAAAGAAAAAACAGTAAGCAGTTTGTTTGATTAAAAGTGATTTATTTTCAGCTTTAACTCCACGTGTCTATGCTATAACACTTTCCCCTGCAGCTGAGCGATATATGTGTATACTGTATATAGTGGATGATAATTAAACATGAGTAATTAATGTGGATAGTTAAGGCTGGTTGTGCTCCGTCCTGTGCCCGGGTTACACACTGCCAGGTTTCCAGTTAGGGTTGAAGTGTTTCTTCAGAGGCTCCCAGCATTTGTAGTAGTTCTTGTCCAGACACTGGCACGTCTCGAGCCCCCACTTGGTCACCGCCATGCTGAAGGAGGACTCGAACATGAAGGACTGCGACAAAACCATCAGGGGAAGAAAAAGTTAATGTGAACCTGTTAAAATGCACATGTGGAGGATTTCTTACACGAACTTGTATCTGGATCTCACAATAATCCCTGGGATTTACTCCTGACCAGATTTAGACACGGGTCTGACTCAAAATGTCTAGTTAGTGTAGGTGTGAAAAAAGATTTTTTTATTTTTTTTTTGCATGGTTTAAAGTTTAAACTCCATCACACAAGACCGTTGTTGATTATTTCCCTAACATAGCAAAGCTGAGTGTTCTATTCTTTATTTTTCCCTTTTTTTAATTATTTTTTTTTAGCATAACCTTCAACCCACACTCAGCATGATGGGATCCTTTCTTGTTATAAGTGGTCGCACTTCCAGCATCTTGTGTAATTCAATCGATTACGCATACGTCAAGGTGTAGTGATGGCGAGATGAAGCTTCAGAAAGCTCAGAAGCCTTCCAGCCACTTGGTTCACAAAAGGGTTACTTTCCCGAGGCTTAATTTGCACACAAACCCCCCCTACTGGTCAAAGAATGTAAGACGAGCAGATGTGTTCGTAGTCATTTTACCAGTACTGTATGTGATCCTCTCAAAGCTGTCTTGCCCTAGGTTGGGCATGGGAACAACACATGATTTTCATTAAACTATCAATTTTTCTATTGTGAGCACAAGATAATAGCTGATTTAAACCATCTGTTGTTGTCTCCTCCTATGAATGTGCTTGTGATTGTTTGTAAATAGTGTTTGAGATTTTCATGCCTGTTACATGTTGATCAATATTCCATGGTACCAAAGTAACCCTCCTCCATTACGTTAATATTTCATAATTTCTGTCATATGAGTGAGAGGGACAGCGATGTTTTCCAACCAGGGCAATTTTACTAAAAAGATGAAATAATAATAAGACATCATAGGTGCTTAGTGGATGTGAGTCTGGCAGGATGTGATTAACTCTTTTCAA
>JAOVVB010000027.1:1075146-1085332 GCA_028570985.1 Heterobranchus longifilis | reverse complement strand
GAACTATATTGTATTTAAATTGTAATAAATTTAAAATTTAAACTTATGTGTTGCTTTATTGCATTCTGTACTGAGCTGAAAGTTTAGCGCGAGCACACAACATCTGGGCAGCTGCTGTTTTTCCTGCGCTCTGATTGGCTGACCAGGAACGCCCCTGCCAAATCCTTCACACAAATCATACGGAACATCAAACACACACACACACACACACACACACACCGCTATTATATCGCGATTAATGTTCAGCGTGAGCGCGTGACTTACCTTTAATCCGGCCATCGCGCGCGCGTGCAGATGAAAAGTCGCTAAACTTCACAAAGAAGCAAAAACACGGAGTTATTTTACCAGCCTGAGACTCTGTCCCACCTCACATCAGCCCCAGAGACACAGAGAGAGACACAGAGACACAGAGAGGCTGCATGAGAGAGAGGCTGAATTTAAGCTTTTCTCAATATGGGTTTAATTAAGCCTGAGCCTGCTGGTGACGTCATCAGCTGTCGAGTGGGTGGAGACGTCAGATGGTCACAGGTTAGAGGTGCGCAAATAAAGGTCTTTACCAATAGCAAAGATCAACTCCATGCACAGGACAGCACTGGATCAGTGTCACGTCTCATGAGAACTTTTTTTATGTATGAATTAAACTTCTTTACAAGTCGATAAAAAAAAATATGTGCAGTTACAAATTAGTGTCCAGTTATAGTTATAAGAAACAAAAAGTGTATTTAAATACTTTTAAAAAGTGTAACTAATCTGCATTTATTTCTGATTCCAACAAATATTCCTGCATGTAAATCTGATGCCACTCCAAAGCCCTCGGTCCTGGAGACATCAGAAAGCAGGAGGTGGAGTCAAAAAGTTTCAAGATTAGCTCTGAGATTATTACATCCGCCGTCAGACGCCTTAAAACCTGGCAGTAGAATTCACTATTGACGGTCTGGGGCACATCTTGGAAAAATATGATGAGCGTGCACTCGGTCGAGCTGCGGACCTGCCTCACCTTTTTCGTTCGTGGAGATGATGAGTTCTTCCACTGTGAAGACTGTTGCTTCATCTCATGACTGTTGCTTCATCTCATGCACTGTTGCTCATGAAGCAACAGTGAAGACTGTTGCTTCATCACCCATACACACAAGTTTCGTCATTGGTAATGATCCTCGACGTGAAGGACAGGTTATGGCAGTCCTTGGTAGACTCCTACGCAATGTTTCTTCTGGTGATGAACAGAGCAGCAACATGGTGCATGTTTGAATCACACATGAGGATCACCTGGACTGTTCAGTATGACACACCAACAACGGCAGCAGTGTTCTGGATTGTTCTCCAGCAATCATCATGCACAAGTTGCCAAGAGTTTTGACATATACAGGGGTTGAGTTCTTCAAAGGTCTTCCTGATCTTTTGTCGTCTGCCAGTGATGTTCTTCCGCGCTTAAAGCGAAAGTGCCACTCAAAACACCTTAAACGACTCGTCACATCGTCGCCGTAAACTTGCCGAATCCTCCCAAATGTCTCTGTGGCAGATTTGTGCAGTTTCACGCAGAATTTCACGTTCGCTCTTTGTTCTAACTCAATGTCTATGATGAAATAGCAGACATTGTAACGCACTTGGTCAGAACAGCACCAGTTGCACAGTAACATGTGTACACAGGACGATGTCTTTTGGCACACTGACTTATAAAGGTCGGTGCTCCCTGTGACTGTGCATGCAGCCTTGTGCCGTCATCTCTTGGTGTGTTACAAAACTAGTCTCCAAACCTTCTGTTTTTTTTTCTCATAACATCACAGTGTGAACATTACAAATCACATGGAATCTGATCTGTTACTTTCTGATTTGGATCATGGCCATATGTTGTCCTATATCAGATACGAGTCTAGATGTTTTGCATTGCGACTTCAGTGTGAATGGTTACATTGGAAATTATGTGAGTAATATGTCAAGCCAACTCAACGTTCATCATACTGTACTATCACATTAGGAAATATGAAGAATGATGTCTATTGAAGGAGGATTTTGGTGTCAGGATAGTGCTGTATACATCTGTAGCGATTTTGCTGTACAAGTAAAATTATCAGATGCATATCATAACCACGTCTGAAGAGATTTCTTAAAAGAAATGGCTGAACTCAGCCAGAGTAAAACCTGTCTGAGCGGCCCGAATAAAAGCTATAGAAAGTTACTGTACATATTTAAGAGCAAATTTTAAAGCAAACCAAAGAAGTGGCAAATTACTGGCCTTTTTATACTGAGCCTGAACGAAATTACATAACACTTTTTTAAGAGTAAGATCTGTTCAGATTTATGTCAGATACAAGTCAGATTAAAAATAGATTTAGAAACAAGATGATTAACAAAAAGATTTAAAAACAGAGTGTTGGCTTAAAGAGAGAAAAGAGAGGCTGTAGAGTGAGTGACTGTTTACAGCTGCTATGAGTTTAAGGTAAGTCAGAACAGGAACTTGTTTGAGAATGTTCTACAACATAAAGCTTTTATACATTTAATTTAAAGCATGATGTGCCATTTTTATTATTAAAAATTAGTTTTAATTCTTGTCAAATTTCTTTGCCAATGAAGCACTTTGTGATGTGCTGTCATGGAAAATAATCCGCTTTATAGTGGAACACTAACTCCGCCTCTTCCCACTTGATGAGATCGTCTCACGGGCGAGCGTTTGCAGGGTGTTGCACAAATTTCTGACCATCTTTAATTGTATGAGCTGAAAAACATCAAAGCATCCTGCATGATCAGTAAAAGCACTCACATTTCAGCACTGCTTGCACAATACAGAACTTTTTTCGAAGCGCTTATACTGCGTATGATTTCCTCCAGTCTGTATGCACGAATCTAATAGTCAGAAGTGCTATTACGCCTCAAGCCATCAACCAACATGCATCACGTCCACTGCGGTACACGATCCTCAATCCAGTACTGTTCAGTTCTGTTTCAGCTCTTGGCCAGGTAATCAGCAGCTCTTCAGGCCATGATTGCCTGGTCCATGTGTATCAGGAGCAGGAACCTGGTCTGGAACTGAACTTCTGCTGGTTATGCATTGAATTTCCCCTGCTGTGCTTTATTTATGCCTTTCATCATCATGCAGAATCAATTTCACTCCTTCATTCTCCCGACACTTTGCCCTTCGTGCCCTTCCTCTCGTTGTGTTCAGAGGTAAATGGGTCATTTGAGAGAGAAAAAGGAGGAGGGTGGGGGAAGGAGACACCATTTTATTTTCAGAAAGAAAATTTTCAAACAATTTTTCTCAGCGGTTTTTGAATGGCTTCTGGAAAGAGACACTTTGATGGGACATTGTATTGTGCAATCTCTGCCTGTAAAGAGATTTTCTTAAACATGTTTTGGGTGATGTGTCAGATCTGTTGTAGAAATGTGGAATATTTATGTAAAAATAAAAGTAATGCAACTAAAATGACTAGAAAAAGCACTTTGGGTCTTGTCTACACCAAAAAGTAACTAATCATGCATTTACCAAAAAAAAAAAAGAAAGAAAGAAAATAAAATCCAGTGTACCTTTTTTGAAAAACCAAAACAATAATTATAAAATTATACAGCATGATTATTTGACTAGATCCGTAATTTTATGTTTGTATAACATGCACACCTATCACGCGTACCTAAAGTGCATATTAATACATGTATTTTTTTCACCTTTATTTTTTTAAATGTATTTGTTGTTTCTAAAATTTACACGTTTTACACTTAATAATGTTAAATAGCATCAAGAAGCAACCAAACACATAAAAAAAAATTCCCACACACATTATATTACACACCTGAGAATAATTTAATCTTATTTAGTTAATATTACAATTATTAAAGTTATTAAGACGATTCACATAAAATTGGAATGAATATCCTGCAAATTAGGAATTTAAAAAAATCCATAAACATAAAGTCAAATCATTTAATTGTTAGAGATAATAAAAATCTGTATATTTTACTTCTATGAATCTGCTATTTACATTATGTTTGCTTTCATTCTGTATGACAATGCAACGCTTTGAAAATAATATTTGCACTAAACAGATAATAAACTGCTCCTTATTTGGGTTAGGTTGATATAAGCTGAATATTTTTTAATAGAGTGTTTAATATCGTGAATGTCATTGTTTTTTGGGAAGATAGAGAACACACAGTCTTTATACACTGACCTACAGCCATCGCATTTGTTCCACTGAGGCAGGAAGAAACCCCGAGTGAAGCGTGCAGCTGCATCCAGTCCCCCGCTGGCCTGCAGTTTACAGCCTGTCCTCAAAAGCTTAATGACGGAAAATATCTCCAGCCAGTCTATGGAAATTGATCTGCACCTCAGGGGGAGAAAAATGACTGCATTAATTTCTTTTTTCAAACATATATAGGATACGCTGCACTGTTCATCGTCTGGAGGGAAATGAAATTCAGAGCTGTGATAGGCCTCGGGATCGGCCAGAGCAATCCGATACGAGCCCCGAGCACACCTCCATCATCTGAACAAAACTACACGCTGATAAATAGGCTGGAAATAAACCTCCTGGATGGCTTGCTTTTCTATCAAATCAGGGGCTTAGATTGGAGTCCTGCCATGAAGATCGGATATAGATATCACACACGAGACGACGGAGACGGTGGGTCTGTAGAGAAAGAGAAACGTTCAGCGGAAGTGAAAGACAGATGGAGAAAACAAGTTCCGAGCCTTTTGTTGTTGTTGTTGTTCTTTATCCCTGTCCCTTAGTGCCAAGGACACCAAAATGATAAAATAGTTTTGGAGATATTCTCACTTTAAGTTTGAAAACTTTTTTGATGATTCATCCTGTACTAGTCTCTTCCAGTTAAAAGCTCTGTAATATCTAGCTCTCCTGCCCTCGGGGTGTGAGGACGTGTCTCAGCTCGTTAGCAGTAGCTCTGGCTCTGCGTCTTCCTGCAGACTACTACTGAAATAAATAGTTGAGATTTGCTTCTTTGGATGATGGCGGAGTTTGCATGGGGTCAGAATGTTTTTTTTTTCAGACTGGCGAAAAATTCCATCTTTACACTCAGTGTTTATCAGTAATATAATGCTGTCTACCATTCTGGCGTCTCTCCGTCAGGATCGGCGCCCAGAGCCTCAACTCCATGATCATCATCGAGGGCTCGACACGTCATCACCACGACTTCCTGTTTCAAAAGGAAACACGTCAACATAGAGAATCAAATCCCAGCACTTGTCAATTCAAAGGTTTAACATAAAGAGTTTGTCTTTGCACTATTACTTAAAATGGCTCTAATGACTCTAATAACTCTGGAAGGTTCTTCCTCCGCATGTCACTTATTGTGTGCACTCACCTCCTACCACAGCGGCATCGCCACCACCTCCACTTACTTCTGATTAGATTTGCAGGGACGTCCACTATAGCCTTTTAAAATGAAGTGCAGGCGGCCTTTCGGAGTGGACTCACTCACTCACACACTCACGCGGGGGCTGTAATGTTATGCAAATGCAATAATACGGAGATAAAGACTGTTGCAGCACACCATGCTCTAGTGGTTCAAGCCCTGGTGGATCCTCTGAGCTCACGCTAATGAGGAAGGAATTATTCCAGAGTCATTAAACAGCGCCCTCGCTGACATCTCTCCCCTCCATCGCCCACTCCGGCCATTAAAGCACTGTATACACACACACACACACACACACACACACACACACATAGATTTGTCTTACTGTTCTTCTGAGGACCTTCCACTTATCCTCAGTAGCCCAAAGGGAACAATTCAACTCTTTTGGATTTTAAGAAGCAAATTTCCTCATGAGGACCAACACAATCTCATCAAAGGTCAAACCTGTAAGAGATTCCTGCTCTTTTGGGGAAAAAAATGTTCCTCACTAAGATATAAAAGCATGCATACACATGCACACACACACACACACACACACACACTCCTACTTTCTTACACATCAGAATGTCACCAAATAGAAAATTACACACTCCTCCCACGGAGAAAATTGCTTCAGAATCGTTTGGTTATACAGATGCATTTTGTAAAAAAAAAAAAAAAAAAAAAAAAAAACACAAATAGACACATGCATGAACACTCATACAAACACACACACACACACACACACACATGCACACAAGTATAATTACTTGTGATGGAGATTACATTGTCACAGTAACATTAGGCAAAATGACAAGAAAGCAAAAACACTAAACTGGTGGATTTTATGGAAGTGATAAAAGCAAGTGCAGCTATAATCCGCTCTCAGATGTAAAGGTACCTCACTCTACTTGTCCTTCTTGTTAGGATGCTACCATTAAGCTCACATGTTTTACTTTTAGTATGCATGTATGTGTGTATGTGTTTTACATTTGCAAATATCATAAGGTGCATAACATGAGTTTAAAGACCAAAACCTTCACTCTAATTAAATGTAGCAGGAGAGAGTACAGACTGGTACCGTTACCTTTAGTGTGTGTGATGTACAGAGGGAATATCACTCAGCTGTAGGGATGCAAAGACGTTTCAGATCTGAAAACAGCTTCAGAAGTCATTCATGGTCCCTTCAATCCTCTATGGAGAGGAAACTGTAAGGGAGGAACGTGAAAAGAGAAAAAGAAGCGCGTTGACCGAAGTCACGTCAATCAGGAGGACTGAGTGGGACTCAAGCGTGACCTCGACATCCACACAGAATTTACTTCCCTGACTTCTTCACGGCAGGAGCACCACACACCTGGACACACAACAGGAATAAATCCAATATAGATTGCACAGCTTCTCTAAATTCCCCTCCGCTCCCCTACCGAGGCGATCAGACCCTCGACCAGAGACCTGAACGTTTTCCTCTCTGTGAATGTCTCTGAAGATCTACACAGACAAGGCCCCCGAGTCTCCGGGTCACCACGGACCTAATGATGTCCTCTGCTTTATCCTCTATGAAATCCCCCGGCTGCACCGCTGCGCTTAACAGAAATTAAATTTGTTGCTGCTCTCACACAGGCAAACTTCAATCGTTCACATGGAGAACCAAATTAAAGCGTCCGTACGCAATTCTGAAAACCGAACCCCATTTTCACTGCGAAAAAATAAATATGATTAGAGTGAGACAGGGCATCCGGCTGAGCACTGAGACAAACAGAGAGAGACAGAATAAAATAAATGGCTTCACACAGAGGGCTGGACTCACAGGAGCAATGCAGCCATTACTGTCACAGCAAAACACCTGAACGGCTATTTCTGAGCCACGCAGGAAGCTAATTTCATTTGAGATGAAGTCCTCGAGGGACAGCTGGACAGGATTCCTGATCTACAGCTGAAGAAAAGGACACACCGACAAGTCCGGGCCTTGATAAACATCATATCATGTAAACTGTTCACAAGAGCTACAAGAAATGTTTCTGCTTTGGTCCACTAGATGGCAGTAAAACCTCTGTTTAAAAAAAATATTTTCCAATACTACAATTTTTTTGTTTGTTATCAGATACATTTGTTTTTTATTTCAGTTGTTTTGATTTGCCAAGGTGTTTTTTTTTTTTTTAATAATATGTTATATTAATATCTTATACTCAATACACAAATATCTCAATACACAAATATCTTATACATGAGATGCTTATCAATTTTCTCTTAAAATTAAATATTTCTGTAGCCCATGATATACAGTATCTTACGATGCTCCATATTGTATTATTATTATGTAATATATAAATAAACAATACATCTTTATGTTAAATACTAGTACTACAGTAAAATCTAGAATTATTGGCACCTTTTAAGAAAATGAGCAAAGAATAATTTCCATAATGAGTAAATATACATGCACATTTCTCTAACTTTAAATCCACACTCAAATTTTTGTCTATTTTCTCATACCAGGAACATTTGAGCTTTTTCATCCATCACTTTGCACTTTATATGCCTACAGTATATCTGATGCTTGTCTGATGTTCTTTAGTTGACTTTATGTATAAAATGTTCTGCATTAATAAGCTTGCCTAGAGCTTTCTTTTTCAAACATAATATTTTGTAATGTGCTACTTAATTTATGGAGAATTACAGCACTGAGACTGTACACATGGTACCTTTTCTAAAATCTATTAATATTAATACATTTTTATTTATAGATAATGTTTCTATATATCTGTCTATATAGAGAGAAAAAGGTTGTCCTTGTGTACAAACACAGTGAGGGTAAATGATAAATTCAGGATAACTGATGTTTAAAATATATTTTAAAAGTAAATAGATAACATTTAGATAAAAATCATCCAATGTTTTTGTAAACATAAATAGTCAACATCCAGATAATACTGTTGCTGACCAAAATGACAGAAAATATCAAATTATAGGAAATAGTCAAGACAGAATTTTTTTTTTATGTTGCATGATTCAAATTCAGAATATTTAACTTCATGTTTATTATTATTATTATTATTATTATTATTATTATTTTAGAGTTTAAATAGTTAAAATGTCTATTGAAATCTGTCGCCTTTTTTGTTCTTATTTTGTCATGATTCTTGAGACCAGTCAAAAATCATGACCATGTTAACATCTTCTAAGATCTTTCATTATTATTAAAATAAAACAGCCTTAATTTGACAGTAGACATATACAGTATGGTGATCACTAAACAATCTTCACGGATTAAAAAAATAATAATAATAATTGCCGCGTGTGCTTTTTGTGGGAATTTTAATTATTATGAATATACTAGGCCATGTCTCCTCTAACACGTTCTAATCAATGTTAATAAAAATTTTATCCTCTTCCGTCTTTTAAAAAAAGTTGATTAGTCTTTTATATTTTTTAAAATATGAATATCTTCTAAATGCCATCTGCTTCATTGTGTCGTTTTCAGCAATTTACATAAAACTCAGACAAGGTCAAATAGCAGCGAAGTCCCTCATTTACTCTAATCAGCTTTCATTTGCATGCGCGCGATATTGACGCTAAGTGAATAAGCGGATTCTCCCGATTCGAGGGGAGAAGCGATTTATTATTATCATTTTTAATATATATATATATAATTTTTTCAGGAGCTCAGAAGAAGCATCATTTGCATGCATTACTTTGATTAAGTTAATAAAGGACCGCAGTTCTACATGGAGGAGAAAAAAAAAGAACACGACTCTGTGTCCCGCGCCTCTAATCAATAAAGGCCAATGAACGCACGAGAACGCGCGCACGCACGCACGCACGCCCGCACACACACACATGCACGGAGCTGTGTGTCCCGGTGCTGCTGCTGCTGGTGCTGGTGCTGGTGCTGGTTTGATGGTGAGGGGTCACCGCGCGAGCGCGCACCGGGTCACCTGTAAAGCTTTATTATAATGAGCGCAAAATAAAGAAAGAGCAGAAAAATGCGTCGTGACCCTGAGTAACCCCGGGGCCATTCCTCGCCTCGCGCTCCCAGAGTCGATATGAATGCTGAAGCTTTAATCTACAGAAAGCGCATATACATGTATGAAGTGATGCGCAAAAATGCAATCTCGGGAAACTTCCAGCGGCCATTCTGCACAGCGCCGCGTTTCAGATTACTGAGAAAATGAGGCAGAAGCTGTGGTGCTGCTGCTGCTGCTGCTGCTGCTGGTGGTGAGGATGGTGGAGGTGAGGGTGGGGGGAAAGAACAAAATAAATCTGTCACCTTCTTGAGGTCAAGCCCACTTATATAAGAGATAAATTCTCAAACTTTTATTCATGTGCTGTAAATAAATCTAACCATATAACTTTCAAAACTTATTACGAAATGCATAAGTCATATCTAAACTTATGTAATGGACAATATTGGCAGAACGTTGGTTAGCACTGTCGCCTCCCAGTGTTGAGGGTTCGATTTCCTCCTCTGGGTCTGTGTGCATAGCGTTTGCATGTTCTCCCCGGGCTTGGTGGGTTTCCTCCCACAGTCCAAAGACATGCAGATTAGGCTAAATAGTGTTCCCAAATTGCCCGTAATGCGTGCATGCGCGTGTGAATGTTACCCAGAGGTCCTCCAACTGTCATTAAATGGGAATAAATACAATAGTAATTACCACCGACCTTCACAGTCCCTCGTTGGACTACAGAGATTACAAGATTGATGGATGGATGGAACTGGCCAATATCCTGCTCTATATGAGCTAAGTATGTAATCACATTTGGAAGATGTGGTTTGTGTGTGTGTGTGTGTGTGTGTGTGTGTGTGTGTGTGTGTGTGTGTGTGTGTGTGTGTGTGTGTGTGTGTGTG
>JAOVVB010000027.1:1029200-1051728 GCA_028570985.1 Heterobranchus longifilis | reverse complement strand
CAAACTCCCTCCTCTCCACAGCCACTCGGCTAGCTTCATGTTCTGAGTGGTCATCTATTGATTACACATTATATTTATCTACGCCTATCGCTCTCGCTCCGGACCTCATCGGCACACGGAGAAAGAAATAAATACATTTACAAGTCCGCTCCGAGTGGTCCTTTTTAATCAAGTGACATCAATCACAGAGGGCCGCTGGGTAAGTAGCGTAAAGCTGCGGTTCGGTCACACCGGGGCCGGATCCTGCGCAGGGCCGCTGGAAATATATGCTCCATGTCCCATTATTTATGAAGGCCTATCCTTTTGCCTTCTCGCCAATTACTCGCCCTATCATTTTCCAAAATCTAAAAACTGTTTTCAATCAACAGAGCCAACGCTATTACTGAGTGCCTGCCGGCCCTGAGAGGAGGCTTTTCTCCCTCTCGCGCTCCCTCGAACTGATTGGACCGCTTTGCATTCCTCGCCGCTCCGTGATTGAATCCCTCGCCTGAATTAAGGCTGTCGACTCGAGGAGCCGTACATCCTTAACCCCCAATATCCCCCCCCCCCCCCGTCTCTTTTTCCTAACCAACCCCTTGACCACCTCCAGCATGTCTGAGCATCGGTGTGCATGCACCTGTCGTTTTGTATGTAGCATGGATTTAAAAATAAATAAACTGTCGTGTTTTTCTGCGTAGCGGCGCCTTCTTACTTCTGTCGTCCCCCTGCAGGACTTTGGTGGTGGCGTATTCCCAATCAAAGATGAACCTGTAGAAGCACAGCTGGTTGTAGAGCGCCTTCTCCGAATACTGTAAGGAAAAAAGAAGAAGAAAAAAAACAAAACATGGCATCATTTAGTTTAGGTTTAAAGAACGAGCAGAAAACATACTGCATCACAAAAAGGGGAACGCAAAAACAAGCCAGCGTGTTTTTTTTTTTTTTTGTTGTTGCTTTTTGTTTTTTTTACGCCATGTTATCAATACGATGATGCGTGAACCCAAACTCACTTCACAACCCCTCTTCAAACTGTTTAGTGACGCTGTGGTGGTCGATTACTCAATCGCTCATTCACATTGAAAAAGAAAAAAGGGAAAAGAGAGAAAGGAGAGAAAAAAAAAAAAACAATTAACCATAATCACACGGATGTTTACCTCACGTCGGTTTAGCACTGTGTTTTTTTTTTTTTTTTCCTCTCTCATCTCGCTGGGGAAAATGGAAGGCTGGAGCGTAATGAGATTGGTGCAATTCAATCAGGGAAAGCTGGAGAATCACCTGCGTTAATTACAGCTGGAGAGACAGGTAGTGTTTGTCATATATTCTCCCCTGTCATAGACGGAGGCAAACACAGTTGCTCAGGCGAGCCCTGAGTTTAGAGTCATATAACCTGCCAAATCTGTCTGATTGGCCAAAAACCAGGCGCCCTTGTCGCTCGCTCCCCTCTGCAGAAGTACCACAAAAGCAGGAAACAATTTGTTTGGTTTGTAAATGCTGCTGTAATTATCGTTGGCCACGTGTCTGCCTGCCAGAAGCGCTCAGGTCGAGAGAGAGAGAGGGATGAGAAAAGATAGAGAGAGAGAGAGAGAGAGAGAGAGAGGGGAATCTGAAATTACCTCGAAAATTACCTACTTCATAATAGTTTGTTTTGATAAGGCATTGTGTGTGGAGCTGATGAACAACGGTGGCTGTCAATTTGATTAGCCATTATACTTTTATGTTAATTGCCATTATTGGGTCGCCGTCTCTACGAGTCACCATAGAAGCCATGCAATGCCTGGCGCAGAGAGAGAGAGAGAGAGAGAGACGGAGCGAGAGAAAGCATGCCGCAGAGGGAATTTAGCGAGGGCCTCTCTTCAGCTTTTAATTGCCCTCCACAGCTTCCGATGAGGCCAGCAGCTGTTGACCCATAATGCACTAGCTGGTCAACAAGCGTGCCCGTCGATTCAGCAATGCGGCCGTAATGGAGGCCTTGTATCCAGCGCCAGCACGGCAAACACTCTTTCTACTGAATAAACACGCGCGTGCATGCGTTTCCTGCGAAACTGTGGAGATTGTATAAGATTAATATAGCTATAACACCCCTCCCACACACACACACACACACACACACACAGCGGGGTCAGCACCGACTCCACAGCGCCTCACGTACCTCTGACAGGTGTCAAAAAGGCGTGGCGAGCGGCTCATCAACCGTTATTCGATTTGGAATCTAGTCACCCTGCCACATCCATACCACTCTCGCGGTTATCTCCCTCTTATCGCCGCCCCAACACCAACCCCACCCCTCCACCCTCCCCCACCTCGCCGTTTTTTGGTCGGCTCGATGCTTTGTTCCTGTACTGACACCATTTCAATTTTCGTCGCAAATCTGCAGCATTTTCGGCCCGAATGACTAAGAAGCAAACCAGCTGTGAAATTGCCTCTCCCCAGAGACCCCACATCCACCGCCGCCACCGCCTCCACCGCCGCCTCATGATAAAGCTACAACACTATACACTTCACGGAGGGAAAGAGAGACGCGTGTGCCAAAACATAAGGAACAAGACGCAAAACTACGCCGCTAAAAAGTAATCTAAATCCTTTAACGTATACATTTTAAGTTGGAATAAAGTAAAACCGAGTATGACATTTAGTTAAACTTGGGAAAAGGCCACTTAACAACTATAAAACTGCGTCTGGATGTAAAGAACTTATAGAATTATGCTTCTCTAACCCGACAGCAGCGGCAGGAAAGAAAAAAAAAAAAAAACTTTTTTTATTATTTTTTTTATTTAATTCATGCAGATCTCTGCAGCTGCAGCACAAGGGGAGGAAAAAAAAAAGCCAGTTTTGATGAGGCTTAACACAAAACGCTCCAATTAGAGTTAATTTTAATGGGCCGAGCTGAAAAAAGGAAGGCGATCGGCATCACAAGGTTTCATAATGAGTCAATATATGTAAATCTTTACAAGGCAAACACAGTAGGAAACAAAGACATTTAACTGAAGCGCCAGTTGATGTCTCCACTTTTTTGTGCGCATAATTTCTCCCCATTGAAAGGTATAATTGCCTGCTATTTGAAGATATTCATGCTCAATTTTTGAAATTAATTTCAATTGGGGGGAAATGTAGAAATGTCAGCTCCCTTGAAAGGGATTTGATTTCAATTATCCTTGCTCAAAGGACTGTGATTTCCAAATACACTTAAGCAAAATTATGACAAGAATTTTTGTTCCCAGAAATTCAGTGTTTAAAGAGCGATTAGGCGATAAATGGACTGGCTTTGAATTGAAGTGAATGCGCCGGTCTCCATCTGAAAGGCACTCAATTATCCCTGATTGCTCCCGTTATAATGTATCAAATAGAGATACCTGCTATTGCCGTAATTTGTGTGAAAATTAACATGCTGCAATTTCCACTAGAGGGAAAAAGGGAGCTCTAATGGGCGCCTGAGCGTACATCAATAAAACGAGGGGAGAAAAAGAGAGCGACAGAAAGGAGGGGGGGAGGGGGGGGTGAGAGGAGGAGAGAAAGAGCGAGCTGGGAGAAGAGAGAATGAGTGTAAGAGCTAAGGAGGGAGGTGAGGGAAAGAGAATGAAAAGAAAGGAGCAGGAGAAGAAAGCATTGAATAAAAGAAAAGGAAAGTCAGGACAGAGATCTGAGACACGGCGAGAGGAAAAAATAGCCTATTTGAGTCAAGAGCTGCGGAGGGTGGGAGAAGAGAGAAGGAGAGAGGAAGAGCGACGGAGAGGAAGAGAAAGAAATTTAATTTACTGAAAATATTACAAATTGCACCTGTGCATAACTCCCCCAAATTACCAACCAATCAAGGCAGAGTGCCTATTACTCTCCCATTACATGGAGATCAGATCACGCTCTGAATCTGTGTCCAGAGAGGGAGGGAGGGAGGGAGAGAGGGAGAGAGGGAGGGAAAGGAAGAGTGAGAGAGAAGGGTGGAGGGGGGAGAAGAGAGGAGAGGCAGCACCCACAGCGATGGTTAAATGTACCATGATGCAACAGAGAAAAAAGGGAACGCAGAGTCACAAACAAGACGTTTCTTTACAAAAGCTCTGGCACAAACAAGTGTTTTTAGTGTCGCAAAGAAGAAACTGATTGTCTTTCGGGCTGGTGCTGATATTAGCTTGATAATCTATCATGATACTGACAGATAAAAAGCACAAAGGGAATGTAGCCTGAGTGATCGAGCTAAATCCACAGAAATCTGATGGAGATTCCAACAACAACAAAAACAGGAGCTCTGAGGAGAGTGGTGGATGTCTCCTTTTCCCTGGTTGTTGCAGCGCAGACTATCCACCACCAGCTCCAACAGCCATGAATGGCCTCATGAGTACTTTGCATAATTGGCAGCAATTTAATATGTAAGCCGCTGGGCTATTAATCCCCATGCAGTGGCTTGATTCAGATAACAGTGTTACCTAATACCGAGAAGTCAGTGTTAGCCGCATATAGATCATGTTATACCAATTCTCCTGGGAGGAAAATCTCTCTCCTCTGAGAGGTCGGATGTAAGGGTGAGCAACACCTATCAGGGTTTAAATATCTTGCCAAAGGGCACTTCAGCAGCACAGGTGCAGTTATGTAGCAGCCATTTCTGTTAACAAGGTATTTAAAAAGCCTACAGTGTGCCAGTATAAATATTAAAGACTAGTTCAGTTGTTAATTATTGAATTGATACATTTCAAAACATTGTATGGATTTTCTTTTTTTAAATCCATACCTCATTAAATATTCAAAGGCATTTTAAATTATACTTTGCGTTTCTTTGCAATTATGTTGTCCACTGCTTTTGTGGAAAAAAGACACTTTTTTCTGTTAAATGTTTTTTTGGCGAATTTTTCCTTGTCTGACTTGATGTCTCAGGCAGCGATCGTCAAGTGACGGCCTGCCAAAGCTTCCCATCCGACCCGCAGAGACCCGCGGGACCACCATTTTTTAAAGGGGTCCCTTGACCTCTCATCTCAAGAAATCTGAATGAAAATGTGTTCTATGGGTACCCTCGAGCCCCCCCTTTACAGACATGTCCATTTAATGCTAATCCCATGCAGTTGTTGGCAAAAACATGCATCTTTTTGCATGCAGTATAAATGTGTTATTTTTACCTATTGTAAAAATGGTGTATTTGAATATTTCTACATACTGGGGTCCCTAAACAGAGATGAGACTCTTGTGGATTCAATGAGCCCAATTCTATTCGTGACCCAATAATAACCATTTCATTGTAGACCATTTAACATTTATGGATTTCCCATGTTTATGTGTTTTTTAATTTGAAAGTCCCCAGCGTCTGCATGGAATAATTCTGTCCCCTGGTCTAATGATAAAGGGATCACATGCTGTATGGATTGTAAAGCCCCCTAATTATTATTTAGACAACCTGCTGCCGGTATACACTACAGAAAATAAGAAAAACCTTGTTACCCTTGGAAGCCACTGCAACACGTCTTGTGGAGTTAAGTCTGCTCCCTTATGACAAGAACGGATATATTCGTAGTTTTTGTCGGCACTGCATGGGTGCTGCATTGGTGGAGAATGGAAGCGAGTGGGAAAATCAGGAAACCACAGAAGAAGAGCCTTCTGAATTCTTGCCCAGTCTGCCTGCATGATTAATTTCAAAGCTTTTTTTTTTCTGTGCTTAACATATGCTTTCTAGTTTTGCAAACTCTAATGGGCAATGGTGTCTACTTTGTGTGCCACCTGTTTGTTTATTCCCACCTCACACTGCAGCATCTGCAGCAGTCAGCAGGTTGTAGCATGCTGCTATCAAGACCTAACCAGCATACTGTCGAGGACAGAGATCCTTCAACCAGATGGAGCCCGCCTGACTGAATGCCATCACAGTCCTGCTAAAAGACAGGGAATCTATTTCATGGGTCTGTTTAACCTCTTCCTCTCCACCCCTGCCTACCGTATACACCAATTTTTATCTTTTCAGGGGAGGGCAGGGGATCTTTAGGAGGAAATAACAGGAGAACAGTAAATGCCACACAGAAGTGGTGTACATCATCTGAAAGCTGAGAAGATTAATTTAAATTAGGTGCAGCTCAGAGTGGTGTATCAAGTTGCGCTAGTCATACATTTGCAACAAACATTGTGTTTTGGTTAGGCGCAGAATATTCAAATTTGGAAAGTTTAGAGTGCATAAGGGCTTAGAAGTATATGATGGTCATTCTCATGCTCAATTATGTCTTATAAGTTGTTTTCATTTTTGGGTTGATACCATTTGTTACGCAGATTTGGTGCAAAATGTAACCATTTGATGAAAAATCCCCCCAAAATACCACCATTAAGACACCAAGACCTCCAGGAATATCACATTATTTAGCCCCTGTCCCGACAAGCTAGCATGACATGGTTGGTACCAATGGATGCCTCAGGTTATCTAGTTTCATATAATATCAGTATCTTGACTCTAGCGGGCCTGCTCCAGCCTCTGAAAGACAGAAATATCGGCCGAGGACATATGCGTCCTAGAGGAGTTTAAGAGGTTAATAAAGGTTTATAGATGGATAATGAATCTGAATGAATTGCTGTGTAACACCATGTAAACTTTGGTGATTAAGTTTGCTGTAGATCATCATCATCCGTCCTTATAAGTACATATTAGGGATATTCTATGAAAGAGTGCAGAGATCACAGTGTGGTTGAGGAGCAGGTAAAATGAAGAACGGCTACAGGTTTTTAGGGTAGAGAAAGGGAGCATGAGTGAGCACAGAAAGTTAAATGTTTTATTCAGCCTGCAGTTTAAAGTGCCACGGCCTTCAGGCACAGCAATGGCTGCCTAAGTGGCTACAGTGACAGCAGAAATTGGCCTTCTGGTTTACAACCTGTCGCCACAGAGCCCGACACAGCAAAGCAGCCAGAGAGGAGCAGCGCACGCAAGATAAAAAACTGACAAGAGAGAGTTAAGGCGAGGGTTGAGACAGGAATGGTAAGAATGGGACAGAGAAAGAGAGGACAAAAAAAATTGATTGAACCGTCACGCTCAAATTGAAAGGGAGAGTGTTTCTTTTAAATCCAGTCGTCAAGCTAACAAAGTGTTCATGAGGCGGCTACAAGAGCTACGGACACGCTGTCACACAAACACACCAGAAGCTGCAGGACAAATAGAAGATTACTTTGATCATTCTGTGTGTGTGTATATATATGGTGAAATGTGATACTAATGACTAAAGATGTACAGAACATATGTGAGGAGAGACTTCAGCTCCATAGCACCATCACCTGGACAAAACTTACAGAATACAACAATGTGCTCTGCTGTGTGCAATCATCTCAACCTCAGGCCCAGAGTGTGTGTTTCTGTTGTTTGTTACTAAGGATGGGAAAATAATCCATTTTATCGTGGATCGCGATAAAAAAAAACACACTCACAATAAGTGGATCGTGGTGAATTTCCATTATTGGGATAATCGTGAACATTGTGTATATCCTCACGAATTGACTGCAGTTTACTACAGTGTCCTATCCGTGATGAAATAAAACATATTTGTTTCTTAAAAAAGTCGCAATGTTTTGAGAAAAAAGTCGTAATGTTTTGAGGAAAAAACGAACAATTTTATGAGAAAAAAAGTTGGAATGTTTCGAGAAAAAGCTCACAATTTCATGAGAAAAAAGTCGTAAAAGTTTCAAGAAAAAAGTCGGAATGTTTCGAGAAAAAAAGCCTCAACAAAGCAAAATGTAAGGTAAAGTCATTCCAGTGTGTTTTAGTGCTGAGTTTTAAGCATATTTAGTTGATTATTCAGATAATATCGTGAATTGCAATTATTTTGGATATGATAATTGTGACATTCAATTTTCATATCGTCCCATGCCTGTTTCTTTAACCAAACAGGGGAATGCACAGTCACCATGCGTGTGTAAGTGTGTGAATACCTCGGGTCTGAGAGTGGCCCTGGTGCAGGCAGGGCAGATGGGTCCGTGGCGGGAGAAGGCGATGGGTAAACGTCTGGTCCTGTTCTGGCAGGCCTGGTCCTCACACACCAACCACCCCTGTGAGATATACATCACACATATTACTTCTGACAACTGTGAAACTTCCAAACTTTAGAACAGGGTTCGTATAGCTTTTTAGGAGTAAAAATCAAACACTTTCAAGGTACCTAAACCAAACATTTGCAGACACTCGACGCCTTTATCATGACATGGATCAATGTTTTGAGACTGTGCTTTAGTTGTGGAAAAGATTTGTGGTTTACATGAGAGATTGTGTCGATGAAACGTCAGATTATGTTGAAGATCAAGCAGATTTCAAGGAGCATAATCGAATTCAAGCAGTTAGACTTTCTCGTTGTCCGCCATTTTGACGGACAGGGTCGTAAAAATTCTATCATAATCTATTATTACCCCTCATTTCATTTTAATGACAATAAGACATATTTAAAGCCATTTCCTTTTCATTCATTCATTTTCATTCTTTAATAATTAATATACAGAACAAGCTTATAGAATGTGCATTCACAAGGGCATCACAATTATTGAGCTTTTTAAAGAAACTTCGGTCACTGCCATGACATTTTGCAATGGTATGTAGCGATGTAGCCTAACAGGTCATGCATGTGAGACTAAAGACGGGACAAAAGCTGTTTAATATGCAGATGGCACCAACTGGACGGGGGTGTGAATTACTTAAAGTTACAGCAGATCGCCCTCAGTGTTCAAATCTGTGGAAATGACGGACGGCCTTCAGATTCTTCCGTCATTGTTTAAAGAAATTCAGTCAATGATGGAAAATATTTGGTTAATGTGAGCACTGTCCCAAACCTTGAAAACATAACGGTTAAAATCAAACTTCAGACTTCCTTTGTCAATTAATCAACTGACAGATAATTAATTGGCAAATATTTTGATAATCAATTCAAGTTATATTTTAAGCAAAATAGCAGCTTCTCAAATGTGCTTCTTTTATTTCACTGTACTGAATATTTTGGGGTTTTGGATTGGTGTTAACTTGGGCGATGGCAAATGAAAAACACCAATAACCAAAAATGCTCATCAAACTCCCTTAATTTCCACTACTGCAATACTCCTTAGAAATTCGAAGTCTAGCTTCTTCGTGTCCAAACGGATCTGTGATGAAAAACAAACAAACATTCAGCAGCCTTAACTACCCTACGTGATTACTTATCTATAAAATGTGCTTGTCGCCATTTCTTTTGTTGATAAAAAGTGTTCTTAAACAATTGACCAAAAAAAAAAAACTTTTGTTGCCTCGAGACACTTTAAGAACTGTTTCTGGTAATGAGGAAATTTCGCAGAAGATTGTTGCTTCCATTTAGCGGCTCTAATTCTGCACAACAGGACTGACAAGAAAAGTAGTCGGAGGAAGAAAAAGAGGGGTTGTAAAATAAAAACAACTGCGAGAGACAGGCAAAGAAGTGAGGTTTACATCTGACTTCACATCCCACCCTGCTCTCGCTCTCTTTACATTTGAATGTATCTTCAGCTGCTGTGTTTCGGGGTCCTGCTCCGTGAGTACTTGTCAGACAGGCAGAGCAGTGGACAGGCAAAACGGCAGTAGTTAGGACCTCCTGGGGTGAGGTAGTGACCCTGGGCAGGTGCTGTGGTCTAACCCTCTCAATCTCTCCGTATTCTTCCAGACCCCTGCACCCCCTCTGCGTCTTATGCCCTGTCATTACTAAGGGGGTTTAAAAGGGGAGGGGGGTTAATGCCCAACTAATGACAGAGCATAAAACCCACCGCCATCAACGCCTTTGCTTCTTTCCCCCCACCCACCTATCTATCCTTCCTTCCTTCCTTCCATTCACTCAAAATAAACCCCCTCAAGACCACTGCACCTGTCTTTCTATCCCCTCACACACACACACACACACGCAGTGTTTCTCTCATCGATTTTTAAGGTTTGGCTTTGTCTCGTCTCCTGATCAGTTTTGAACAGCAGCTAAAAAAAAGAAATGGTAAAGATGATTTTTTTTTTCTTTACAGTTTCTTTACAATTTTGTGCAGTGTTCCACCCCTATCAGAAACATAATCTAAGAACAATCTGCACATTATTACCTCCGCCAAGGAGGTTATGTTTCCAGTTTGGTTTGTTTCCATTTAGCAGCAGGACTACAGAAAGACTACTGGAGCGGTTTTCATGAAACTTGGTGGAAGGGTAAAGAATGGGCCAAGGAAGAACCACCCATTACATTCTGAGGAGTAGATCTGAATCACAGGGTGGACACACACATTATTTTTCACTTTTGTTAACATAATGCAAGATAAGAGTATTTAGACTTGGCAGAGGTCTGCGCTCTCCGTACTGTAAATGTTTTCTTTCTTTATTATGCAACAGGAAATGTAAGACTAGACAGACAGGGAGAGGAGTGTTTCATGCAGTCTACACACACAGCTGCACACATACAGACACACAGACACACACACACAGCCAATCTCCTCTAAATGAAAACCAAACACACACGTTCACACAAACACACACACATATGTCCCGGATCAATTAGAAAGTCCCAGAGTTCACAGCTTTACCCACAAACCCCAGCTCCAGGACTAATTATCTAAACACCTCTGCCACCCTTGTACAAAGAGCTGAGCATCATGGGAAATGAGACTGCCTTGCCGTCTCTGATAAAGACATGTGCAGGACAATGGTTCGTGGAGGTGGGAGATAAGGAGTATGAGAGTGTGATTTTCAATGGGCGGCTGTTTGATCTCCGTCTTTTTTTTTTTTTTGTGAATTTCTTATGACACAAGCCTGGGCACACACTGCTGTTCCCACACGTACACACGTACACACACAGCATTCAGTGTGAGCACAAACATATTAATCATTTCCCATTCACATGCATTAAAATCATTTAATAAGACACACACCAAAGACTCAAGTGGCCAGGACTGGAAGGAAGAAAAGCTACCCACGATGCCGTTGTGCACTGCTACTGTGGCCCAAAACCCATCTATACAACAACCACACATACTCAGAAAAAAATAAAATAAAGTGAGATTAAGTGCAGCAGACCCATGTGAGCCACATAGATAGGACTAAAAACACGGAGCACATGAGGAGTGGAGGCAGGGAAAAAAAAGAAATCTAATTGAGCGAGGGTGGGGGGTGGGGGTGTGCAGTCGGACGCAAGAGAATAAAGGCTCATAATTGCATAATTACTGCAGTGGATACCTGACACACTGAATGCAGACGTCAAATGAGTTCCACATAATTTAACCAAACAGAGGCAAGACCAGGCCACGACAGGGCCCACAACGAAATATACCCTCTCTCTGCTTTCTCTTCTTTGTCTGTTGGATTCTTTTAACACTCATCTCTCTGCTCTGTTACATTCTCACATTCCTCTTTGTTACTGGACTCTTCTGTTGAAACTGCAGGGACACATTTGCCAAAGAATGATCTGTTTTTAATTATTCTGCAGTCTGGGCGCTGCTGCTTTTGACCCTTGCACAGCTGCTCAGGGTTGAAACGATTAGTCCATAAATCAGTTAGTCAATCAGTCAAAATTAATTGATGACAACTGTGATAATTTATGTATTAATCAAGTAATTTGTCAAGTAGTCTGCAGTGCTGGTCGTACAATCTGAAGACCTTTGGCTATGGGTATTTTTCATAGTTATAGTGACTTAACAACAGTGTTGGGACTAACACATTACAGTAACTCTGTTACTTTGTAACTATGCATTATTTTTTAATTAAGTAACTAAATTACCATTACTGAAAGGTTTGTTACTGCGTTAGGGATGCAGTCCTAAACTGTGCTTGCACTCGTACTGGAGGTCGACCGATAGTGGATTTTTAAACGCTGACATAATAACGATAGTTTGGAGCAGGAAAAAGCCGAACTGGCCGATATCATTTTTTATCCGTCTGAGACAACGACGCCATCCGCTCTCGGACGTGTGGAGCTGTGAGCAGCGCCCTCGCCCTCTCACACACCAGACTCGTCTCGTCTCCGTGCACAGTCTGAATGGAAACATGATCATCAGTTAAGTTCAATGATCTATTTATAGAATTATAGAATATAGAATTGTGTTTACCGACTCTATCACCGGCCAGCGACGGTCGCAGCCTGTCACCTTTAACGTCCGCTGAACCCTGTTAAAAAATCTGGCAGTTAAATAAATCGGTGCTTGATAATCTATATGGAAAAAAGGAATGCGTGATGTGTTTAGTCAGTTTGATTATTTACATGGAGCCTCCATGAAAAAGGGTGATGTAGGGGTGCATGTCCTTGCATGACCGGTGGAAGCTGTGCAGCCATCGGCCACTATCGGAGCCAAGTTCCGCCGATAACGATAGTTTGCAAACGTCCCATCGACCTCTAACTCGCAAAACTACTCGATACTACCACACCGATACCACTTACGGCAACGTGATCTTCACCTCTCGTCAGGAGGAGCAGCAAAAGTAGAGCATAAATTGATAACTGACAGATTAATTAATAATAAAACTGATCATTAGTTAGTCTGAACATTCTTTGCTCCCTGTATCTTTTCTGTCGGATCAGGTATTGTTAATTAAGGCTGCACCGAATGACCATTTTCACTATTGATTAATATGCTGAGGATTTTCTAAATTAATTGATTGATTAATTGTTTGGTCTATAAAGTGTCAGATTATAATGGAACATGCTCCTTCTTTGCAATATCCAAGAGCACAAGGCGACGTCATTAAATATCTTTTATTGTCCGACCAACAGTCCAAAACCCCAAAATATTCAATTAACTATAATGTAAGACCAAGAAAGGCAGCAAATTCTCACATATGAAAATCTGGAACCATCACGTTTGGCATTTATACTTGAGAAATTACTTAAACCATTAATCAATCATCAAAACAGCTGCAGATTCAGTTTCTTTTGATTGACTAAGTGACTAATCGTTGCCGCTCTGCTGAGGACATCACATTTGGCTCTGGGAAAATGCAATGGGCATTTTTCACTATTTTCTTACATTTTTAGTGACTAAACAAATAGAAAATCTGAAATCTTCCCAATTTCAGAAGAAATCTTTCATAGAAGATTCAAACAAATGCAATTAGTCACATTTGAGAAGCAACAACTGGTGACATTTGGGCATTTTTTTGCTGGTAAAATGTCTTAATAATTACAAACATAGTTGCTGATTAATGTTCTGTTAATCTACTATCTACTACTAATCTATTAATCGACTAATCCTTTCTGATCTATTGTTAATGTCAACACAGTGGAGGAGCCTCTCTGACATGACTCCTGGAGCAGAGGAATCCACCTGCCGCACGCACGCACACGCTCACACACGCACACACACACACGCTCACACACACGAAAGAGCTCTAACAGTTTTTGTGCTTCAGCAGTCAACACTTCCAGCTCTAAAGTGAATAGACCTAAAAACTGTCTACTTCACAAACATGCACACTCACACTCACACTCACACACTCACACACACACACACACGCACACGCACACACACACACACACACACACAGGTCCAGCCTCTATCGAGTCCAGCGATGCTTTGATACTTGATACATCTATTGCTCATTGTTCCACCTGAATGCAATATCCTGCAGCCATCCTCTCTTTCGCATGGAGAGTTGTCATGGATTTCTTTTGGGGGGGAAAGGATGATAGATAGATATATCTTGTTATGTCTGAAACCTGAACGGGATGCTCGTTGAAGAGCTCTGTGTATTCATTGAAGAGCTCTGTATTTCCGCGGGATGACATTTCCCTCTGAGCAGCCTCTAGCAAGTTCCAGCAGCGGTCTTATTCTAAACCAGAACACTTTTTAAATTAAAAAAAAAAAAATCTGTTTGAGCCCCACCACGTGAAGCAAATGCAAATTAGTTTTATTTAATAATCAGTCAGCCAGTTGGGAGTTTTTTCAGGAAGTAATTTTCTCCCAAGCCAGGATAAAAACTAGTGAAAAAAAAGCAGTTAATTAATTTTCTTTTCATTCAGAGAGGCCTTGGTTGACTGGCACTGACCTCGACTGTTTTCTCTCAATCACATCACTCAACCTTTTCCCCACAAATTCTTCAACTCTCTCTACTAATGTCTTATATTCCTGTAAAACATCTGAGAACATTGACCCACTGAGATAAAGAGAATAAGGTTTACATTTTTCCATCTCTATTTGTCATTATTTGTTTTGCCTCTAGAGGAGAATGGGTTTTAATGTATTTTCATTACATGACTGTTAAGACATTTTAAAAGACAATGAAGCAGTGGTGGAATGTAACTAAGTACATTTACTCAATAACTGTACTGAAGTACAATTTCGAGGTATTTGTACTTGAGTATTTCCTTTTTCTGCCATTTTGGAAGCCAATATTGTACTTTTCACTCCAACAATATTTACTAGTTACCTTTTCCTCTTATTTACTATTCAGATTATTAATACAGAATTTAAATCAACTAATAAATTATGATGTGTTAAGATCCCCGCAAGTATGTAAAGTAGTTCACATTAGCTCCACCTTTACCAGCCGCTACATTAGTGATGCATCAACACAATTATATATGATTCTGAAATGGGCCATTCTGCATAATGAGTACTTTTTTACTTTTTGTATTTTAAGTATATTTTTACACTAATACTTTTGTACTTTTAAGTAAGATTTTTAATGCAGGACTTTTACTTGCAACAAAGTATTTCTACACTATGGTATTGCTGCTTTTACTTAAGTAAAAGATCTGAGTACTTCTTCCACCACTGCAATGAAGTAAGATGAAAACTGGTGTGTAGGCCTACGTTTTCTGATACAGCAATGACTAATATGTGTTCCCTGCGGAGCCCTTTGAATTGTCTCCACATAGGAAAAAAAAAATAGCACAAAGAAATAAAAACAAACGAAAACACAAATAACTAAATGAACACAAAATTCAACATTATCTTACCTTAATCAACCCCTTTTATAAAGATGTTTATGAAGACAGGGTTACCTGACAAAATACAACAAGATCCTATAATGCCAAGACAGGCAGGTTTCCAGCAGGCTAATAGCACTAGCGTTTGACAGGGTGAATAGGGAGAACCTGGGGCTACAACAAACACAGCGCTGAGACAATAGGCCAGGCCCACCGCTGGCCAATCAGCACCCACCAGTTTTGTGGTTTGGGAATCTGCTGAAAAAACAGAAATGGTCAAAGCTTGGCAAGCTGAAGTAATAGTGATGACTTCATGGTTTTGATTGAAAGTAGAGGGCTGAACTGGCTTTAGTGGAGGGCAAGCCAGGCATTAAATCACAGGCTGCTCTGCTTCTGTCTCAATTTAAAAGCAAACACAGTCACTTAATATGTCTATTAAGTTTGAACCTTTTCACTTGATGAGTACACTAGATAAATGGAGGAATTTCTTACAATGAATTGTAGTTACATTTGCAGTAAATATTAGGTAATATTACCACATACACTGTGTGCACAAGTGGTACACTTCGTCACGTCATTATTTCAGTCTAAGATACGAATCACAAAGGAGGAGATACATAAAATGAGAATCGGATAAGTTGGAGAAGCAATTTAAAACGTTGAGACAGCAGATATGTGGATTGTATATCAGCACGATGTCACTAATATTTGATCTGTACAGTGTAAATGCTTTGAGCACGGTGTACATGTGAGCTAGATATCGCACAACAACCACATGCTCTTGTTGCAGTTTATCTTGTGATTATTTTTGCTGTAATTTCAGTCAAAGCAAACATCTCCCAATTTCCAGCAAGACCATTTTGATAAAAAAAATGCACGCTGGACTTTCACCCAGGAGACCGGAGTTCCAGTCTGTGTGTATCACGTAACCGTCACATGTATTTTAAACAGGAAGTAGGGGTTTCACTGCCAATAATCATAAGTCATATGTTTGTATATTTGTAGCTTAAACCTACTGAATTAGTTGTTTCACAACATTAATTGTGACATTAATGATGTGTCTATCACGTGACAGGGGCATGTACCTAAACCGGAAGTAGGTAGTAGGATTTTTAATGCAATTTTATTGCAATCGCAGTGTTTTTTTTTTTTACTAACCATACCAAGTAATTTTGTTGCCTAAACCTAACACAGTGTTATTCTTGTCTAAACCTACCAAATTATTCCCGTTTCACAACGTTAATCGCGACGTGTCTATCACGTGACCGGGCCATGTATTTAAACCAGAAGACATGTTTGTATATATTATACGAACTGCTGTGCAATACTTTTCTCATGATATTATACGAACGGTTTATGAGAATGCGCTGGACTAGTTTGCTTACAGGAGGGGGGATCTGGTGAAGAACAGGTTAAGTGTAAACGAGATGCCTGTCACTGTCATGTGTAAAGGATGACACTGATGTCTTGGAATCGTGCGTTACAATGCTTTATAATGCTGAAATACTTGAAATGTATGGAAATACCACTTTGAGAATTGGTAGCGCTGAAGGTAAATGGAGCCGGCAGATGTTTGCAGCTCACACCAGTACAGATCCCTTCACTGTGCTCTGACGTGATGTTTCCTTCATTCTGACCATCATCTGGCTGTATTTCCTCCTGTTGTGCCTCTTTCTGCCTTTGCTTTCACACACACACACACACACGCACACATGCACGCACACATACACACGCACACGCACAAACCCCAAAGATGAAAGGAGAAGAGTAGCTCCATTACCTGCATTACAGCAAGTTGCTCAGACCAATTGACAACAACAAAATGCCCCAGAAAAAGCATTTTTTCTCCCCGAGATTTGAGTGCTGTACTTACATCTAACTTCATTTTTATAGACCACAGGCTATTTTCTTCCATCTGGAGTGTGGCAGCCAGGAGGGCATTTGATATCCTCCCATGCACCATCAAAGTGGACAATATGCCTCTGTGACAGAAGAGCAAATCCATGTTTTCGTGAATCCATCCAGCTTTTGAGAGATTAATTTTGTTATGGAAAGTCTACATTTGTGTGGTATCATCAGTGGGTAAGGAGCTCATGCAGCACTTTGGAAAGTAATGTGACAAAAAGTAATTACAAAGAGTGTGTGGCTGGCAGACATGCCCATATTGTTGTGCTAAAGGCTGAAATCCTCCTGCACATGTGCTTCTTCATGTGCACCTGCTGTCCGAGCAAGATAATCCACACGCTCTCATGTCATTTATTGTCTTCATATTGTAAGCTATTTAAAGTCCTGTATCATTGAGAAATGCATCACTTGATTTTTATAGTTACTGGATTACAGGCTTTAATGAGGCGTGGGTTGTTATGGTGGTAGGTGGCTGAAAAAGTGACATTTCAATGATAACAATGTATCCGTTACCCTGCATGTTTCCCCGGTGGAAAGTAACTTACTGTAGTACTACATTTACTCAACTATAATTTTGAGGTATCTATATATCTAATTTTGAGGTACTTTACTTTTGTATTTCCAATTTATCTGACTGCTGGTTTACAAAGCATATAATAAACTTATAAATTATGATGTGTCAATGTATATTAAATGCCCTGCATACCCACACAGGTGTTTTCAGTGTCTGCTTATACCTGCTCAGTTTGAAGTTGCACAAAGTTACAGTCTATGGCCTACACATGGTGAGGTGTTAAAAGGTTAAAACCATGGATGTATTATGATGATGCGCCCTATCCAGGTCTTATAATGCATCCATAGTTAAAACCTGGCCTGCTTATTTTAATTTCACATCCTATTATGCTGTTTGTTGTATTTTACCTCTTATTACTCTGCATTCATGTGGTGTCGGAATAATCTCAAAAATGAATTCCCGAATGTGAAAATTCACTTGAGCACCAACTCAAGTCGGAACAACTCGGAAAGTCAGTAAAAATTTTGGTACACGACTTGCCGAGTTGACGTCATGTAAATGTTGGGTTGATGGTCAGAAACTTTTTCACATACACAAATTCACATATTGGATATCAATTTTTTGCTCACATGTAATTTGTAACACTACAGCTGGCATTCTATTGGTTGGGGACTTGTGACAGGGTCATTGCCATATATGGTTATTGTACCAAAAAAAATCCTCGAGCAGGAAAGAGATCCTCGAGCAGAAGTTTCGCGAGCGCACAGAAGCAGTCTGAGCGCGAGGAGAAGGTAAGCAGTGTAAGTGCAAGAACGCAATATTTGAGTGTGAGGGCAGGGTTTTGAGGGAAAGCAATACAACATTTCAACTTGATATTAATGATTCATGCTCTCAAATTGAAAGACCATGCTCTTGAATAAAGACAGGAAAGGTCAATATACTCACGAGCGAGCAGGTGAAAATTTTGCAAGCAAGAGAACAATGAGTTGTGCATAGTCTGTTGTCACAGTCACCGCGCTCAAAGCATGTCTTTCTCCCTCGCAGGCTCCAATATTGCTTGCGCGAGCAGAGACATCCTGCGCGCGCGAGCAGAGATATTCTGCGCGCGAGTGCTGTTCTTCTTCTTCTTCTTCTTCTAATGGCTTTCCGGCAGACTGGATGCCTTGCGGCACATTGCTGCCTCTCACAGGTTGGGAGTATACTGCTGTTCATCGTGACTATTTCCACAGGAGTCATCCTGTGGTTTAACACTGCAGCATACAGCCTTTCTCTTTCTTGGGTGTAACGTTGCATTCCATGAGTATGTGTTTCACAGTTTGCCCATCTGCGCCAAGTCCCATGCCAGTCCACAATGCGCCAGTACTGTGAAAGCGCTCCTATGTAATACATTGCGCGCGCGGCTCCTCTGTGTCCGTGCGCTCGTATGTAATAATATGCGTGCGCGGCTGTTAAAGTCGGATCTCATGCGCGCTTCCGCTTTACGATAGCTTTCTACCGCCGTAGAAATGGGACCATCCGAGGAGCACGTGAATGCAGCACCAGTCAGTTATGAGGCAACGTCATGGGCAACGTCAAGTTCCTTCGTTACTGATTGGCTGATTTGCAGGGGGCGGGACAACAACAGAGTGCGTGTGAGACGTTGTATAATAAAACCGGTGTGGGAGCAGTTTGTAAGATTTCCGCTCTTGCCACATGTATGGCTTGCCGAGGATGGAGAGAAGCTCCAGAAATCCAGTGTGTATAATTGCTGTCAATGCGCTTTGACAAAGGGAATATTGCGTTTTCAGAGTGTCGAAGTTTAGTGTGAGTTTCTCTGCTAACATTAATCCAACTGTTGCACGTTAGCGCTAGCACTTCAGTGGATATCCTCATAACCCCGGAAACGGACGAGAGGAAACCAGATTGCGCACTGGGTGACCAGGTGAAGCCCAGCTGCACCTCTGGCGACGAGGGACGAGAGACTTTCTTCATCCAGGGTCGAGAAATCGATGCGCTTTGACTTGGTCGCTGACTGTGATAAGCCACAGGCCTACTCCTGGAGGGTGAGTACCATGACTCCGCCATTCAGCGGCCGTGGTCTTGTGTGCGCGCCACGATCAGGCCTGCAACCGCGGTTCAACTTTAGGACTTTTCCGGTGTTACGGTTTAAAGAGTGACTCTAAACGCGTCTGTGGTTGTTGAAGACACACGTTTACTCAAACAGGCTCCAAAGACGAATAAGTGCATTTAGAAAATGGATTAGAGATTCACGGGAAGAACAACTTCCTGTCTTCCCTTTACAACAGCTGTCGTAATCACAGGCGCGTTCAGCTTTAAAACCGTAACATCGGCTTTTTTGTTTGTTTTGATGAGACGTGTGTTTTACTGCATTTCTATATTGTTGAACATCTGAGTAAGTTAAAGGTGCAAGTGTTTAATGCGTCTTATACATTTGTTGTTTTTCTATTGGTGATTAAGTGAAAGGAAAAAGAGGGCTGTATTGTTTGTTTAAAGGGAATTTGCTAAATACAGTCTTGTTTAATGGGGATTCGCTATAACCTACAGGTAATTGGGCAGTTATATTGTTATATTTATATTGTTATATTTATGTTATCACTCTTGAGGCCTAATTTTGGTTAATACGTCTTTTCATTTTGAGGATTTAAAATGTTTAATGTGGTTCCTAATCAATTACTCAGAGGGGGTTTAAAGGTGCATCATCAGGGAAACCATACATGTTTTTAAAGTATTTATTCTTTTACAAAGAGTCACTCACTCATACACATACCTTTTTGTCCACCTGCCACTGTGGCTGGTGGATCCTAAAATCTACCAGCCACTCAATAGACCACCATTGTTTTTTTTTGGCTGGTGAGTGAAACAAATCTAGTAGCCACTTGCATATTTTACCAGCATTTGGCTGGTGGCTGGTGCCAACCCTGGTTGGCGGACTTGTTGGACAGCCTCTCTCTTTCAGTCCTTCAACCACCTTCTTGAAATGGTCGCCGTTGTGATATTTGCACATATACAAAAACCTGTTGGGATCCACTTTTCATAATGTTTCATATGAAGGTGACTTGTGGCTCTGGCTGTGACAGCACCCTCGCCCGGACCTTGTCTCTTCCCGGGGCCATGTGCCCTCTCTCCCTGCGGGGAGCGACCTGCTCCCTACTGTAGCAAAGTGTCCTCAGTGCATTCGGTGTTGTCATAATATTTAAAAGTCGATGTGTTTCTCCTTCCGACCAGAAATGTGGCCTTTTCTTTTGTGCATGCATCTCTACCCCAGCCTTGCAAACTGTTCTGTACAATAACCATAGCAACGCACAGAGCTGACTGTAAGCCGTAAACAGGCAAGAGGCTGTAAACTGTCGCAAACTGTGGTAAAAACCCCATTTGAGATGCATATTCTGAATGCACTGTATACATGTCCAAAGAATGCTCATAAATCCTGAATAATACCGGCATATCCCACATGTCTTAATCAGAAAATGCTATATCCAGAAAACTACGTTTTTCTGAATATGTTGTTTACATGGCCCGTATCAAATTTGGACTATTGTCATATTCTGAATAATAGTGGAATATTAGTCTGCATGTAAACAGGTAATATCAAAGGTAATATCTTTATTTTTAAACTTTATGTTGGCACGTCATCAGATTCTCAGCTGAGGAAATCTAAAATATCCTTACATTTATTGTCACATCATAGTGCATGAAATCCTGTATTGAGAGCTCATCATCACATGCATGTTTTGTTCATTCTTTGAGTCCAGTCCTGGAGTCCTTGAATTTTTCTCTAATTTTTGTTTTTATTTGTTTCTGTTACTGTCCTCTCTGCGATACATTTCAGTATATTGCATGTCTCTACATTCAGTTCAATGCCACACTCCATTTCTCTTCACATACGGCCCCTGCCAAATATACCCCACTAACAGATCCTCTCCTATCAATCAGAAGCTTCGATCCATCTTTGTGCTAATGGAACAAGTGACTGAGCATCAGATGACCTTTCATTATGGACAAAGTGTCCAAATTATAACAACAACAAAGCTGTTGAACAGGAAAACGGCCTATAGATTGTAAGAATGGAGGTGTGAAGGTGACGGAAATGAGCCAAAAAGTGTGAAATGCTGGTATTTTCCTGCTGCGCTGTTCACAAGGCACAAGGCCACAAAAACCTATAATGGCCTCTGAAAGTTATTGACATTAGCGGGCAAAATGCTTCTAAATCTTTACGTTCCAGCCACGCTTTGCCTAAATACTTAAATCAACTCCTCGGAATTGAATTTTCAAGCCTTCAAATGGCTAATTTGTGCAGCAAGTGCTTTCAGCGTTTTCTCAGCAAATGAACGGCGGCTCTAATCATAAGAGCATGTGGATGGCGCTGCCTCTCCACACCCACCCATGAGACAGCTGCGTGGACGGGGAGAGAAACATTTCCACTTAACCACTTAAATGAATATATCAAGAAACTAATTTGCCATTTTAATTGCGTGATTTAGAAGACGCTACTTCACTTGCCCCTCTTCCATCTTGGTTGATTTCCAATGTGAGCGCACATTAGATTGATCTATGAAAGACTGCAGAAATCACAACACTTAAGTCTTTTCATTTTCCCTCCCTAATTAAATAATTGAAATTCCTGTCAGTGTCTGCACTTAAGCCGCACACAGACATTTCAGGCATGCTGCGTCGCTGAATGAATCGTGAAAGGCTTGTTTTTATCTTTTCTTGTTTGTAGCCTGTTCTTTTCTTCGCCCTCTACCTTTTTCGTTTTTGTCTTCCAAAGAGCCACAGATTCAGTCCATCTGTCAAGCCCAGAAATAGATCAGTACATCCATTTTGTTGAGATTTGCCCGTCCCATTAAGTGATTGCTTGCAGAAATGGCAGGGGACATTTCTTCTGATACGTTCCCTGAAACAGCGCTGGCAGACATTAAGGACACATTATTGAGTCCCATTTTCTCCCAGCCACAAGGATATCCATTAGAGTGGCACACAGCCCTAAATTTTTCCATTTTCTCCCTCACCAAACTTGACTTTACACATTATTTCTGCCTCTGTTTTGTAATTTGCAGCCACAAATTATATCAGGGAAAAGCCATCTCGTAGCATGTGGCTCCTCTTCCCAGGGCTATTTGCCAAGACTTGATTCTGAAGTGTCAAAATGGGCCCATCGTTACGGCTAATCATGACTGACAGCAGGGTGCTTTAAAGTCCATACAAGTCGGTCCACACTGGAAACTTTTGTGTGTGTGTCTGTGTCTGTGTGTGTCTGTGTGTGTGCGTGCGTGTGTCAGACCTGTGGATTTTGTTTTTATCCCAGTGCACAAAG
>JAOVVB010000027.1:1012728-1025209 GCA_028570985.1 Heterobranchus longifilis | reverse complement strand
TAGTTTTGAAATCCCCAGTATTGTTGTGGAATGTAGAAAATAAATCACTAAACAAAAACAAAGAAATTTGCAAGTGATCCCAAACTTTTGAGCGGTACTGTATATATACAAGCACACAAACACACACAGCAAAGCGTGAGGTAAGCAGGAGAACTCTTTTCCATGTAAGAACCGTTTCTAGACTCACGTCCACACCGTTACTGCTCTGGTTTAACCTGCTGTAGAGTTTAAATGTGTGTTTTAAATCTGCACATTCTATACGTTTAGTGACCGGTTCATTCGGGAGTCTTGAGGGTTTTTTTTCGTCCTTTTGCCCGATCAGTTAACTAATTAAAACTCAAAAAATTCAAACCATACAACCCGATCATGTTGTGCTTTACGTCTGACTCACTGATAATAATAGACACACACACGACGGCAGCGGCAAAAGCGAAAGCACATTCCCCTCCGCTGCGATGATGTTAATTTGCTCTCATTTCCTGAGCTCTGATTAGTTCTGGAGGGTCTCCTTTCTAAACCTTATCAGCTCCATATTCAAGCCCAAGATGCGCCTTATCACTCACCTGCACCGGCAAACACACCGGCATTGTTCACACCTTCACGACTTTATCAGAATCAACAGTTCGTTTCGATTTTCCAATTAATCTCATCTGCGTGGCCTTTTTTGCATGGTGGGCCGAGGTTATTTGGATAATTAGCGCCCGAGCCTCGAAGATGAGAGAACGGAGGGGATGAAAAAAAAAAAAGAAAAAAAAAAAAAGAGAAGCCAAGGGAGAGTAATTGAATCCTGACATATGTGAGCTGTTTGGTTTTCATTTTAAAGAGAGCGACGGTGTTATCACCCCTCTGTTTGCCCTGCGGCCCTTTTGTGCTCGAGGAGGCCCAAGACTAAACCAACAGAACAGTTCCCATGGGCCAGGAAAGACCAGTCCTGGAAAGTGCATTCCTGCTTTCTAGTTAGCATCAGGAATATTAAATTTTGAGGATACGGAATAATGATGGCACGACGTACATGCATGCATACACACATACTGCTCATGTAGAAATCACACAACTTCTAGAAGGAAAAATATCAATTAAAACTATAAATCCCGCAACTGTCAGGGGAGCGGGAAAAAAAAAAGAAGAAAAAAAAAAAAAAACAACAACTCCAAAACAATCCACATCAATATTGTGAAGGTGGTGATAAACACAGAAATACACAAATCAAAGAAAGGGTTCACTTTCCAGCTGGAGTCCTTCAGAAACCTGTGTAACCGAGACAGAAGGGAGGGAGAGACTGAGGGAAGAAGGGAGGGAGAAGAAAAAAGGAAACAAAAAATCAAGGAGCAGCAGAAATGGGGAAAAAAAAGACATCTAATTGAAACACTAAGCACTGGCTTGAAGAGAGAGAGAGAGAGAGTGAGAGAGAGAGAGAGAGAGGCAGGATAAAGCCTCATAATTGCATAATTATACCAGTCGATACCTGACATAGTGAATACAGCCACTTCTGCAGACGTCAAATGAGTTCCACATAATTTAACCAAACACTGGGCAAAACCTGAGGGCGATGAATCAGCGCAAGGCAGCGGAAAGGAAAGGGAGGGAGAGAGAGAGAGAGAGAGAAAAAGACTCTGCGCTTTGCTTGTCTCTGCTCTCCTCCTTCTCCATTACAATCCTAACGCATTTAAGGACAATTTTCTTCTTTCTTTTTTTTTTTCTTTCTGCATTTAGAAATTAAGTTAAAATTAACACAAGTAAATTCAGATGGAGGAAGAGAGAAAAAAAGCCCACCCTTACACTCCACACTGGCTGAATCTACCCGCGTATAGTATAATATGTATAAAATTATATTACATTATGCTATATTATATAATATAAACCTGCGATTACAGGCGTACGAGTGCCAAAGAGCCGCGAGACAACGGGCTTAGCATGGGGCTTTGTACTTCAGTAATCAACAGATGTACTTACAGGCCGCGGCCTCGGCACCACAGAGCAGCTGAATGGGCAAAAAAAAAGCGTCCACTTTGTACATCTTCGCCTTAATCAAGGCTTTTCTATTCAGCAATTTGACCTTTTGTTCAAAACAGGATCATCACACACACACACACACATAAACCCCCCAACACACACCACCACCACCTTTCTTTTTTTTTTTTTTTGTTATTTATTTATTTTCTTCTCTCTCCCCAGCCAGTTACCAAGGGCGACCCGTGTGACGAACGTAATTGCAATAATTTGTTAAACGCCATGGCAACCCACATTAGAATGGGGAGTAAATACGACGGGGGCTCTCATTTCGTCTAAGGAGTCCGGGAATGGAAAAGAAGAAGAAGAAGAAGTAGACAGGAGTGCGTATTTGCTTTGTCTCCAAAGCTCTGGTTTATTGGTAATGGTGGCGGGGTAAGGAGGAAAGAAAAAGAAAAAAGAAAAAAAAGAAAAGAAAAAAAAAAAAAAGGTGGCCGCGGCAGTAATTTGCCCCGTGATTAATGCCCCCGCCGGTGTTGGTATTGGTCCTGGGTGTTGCGCGCCTAACTCTACAAACACCTCCGACTTCCAATCTGTAACCATGTAAAGCCTGTAAAGTCGCCCCCACTCCATTACACAGCCCCGGCTTTCTTCGCTCCATCTCAGCGAACAAACAGCTCTATTTGAGCTCTCCCCTCAGCTGAAAGGAATCCTTAATTACACAATATTACCCCTCTTCATTGCTCTCGGTGCGGGAGGAGGGACGCGGGCGCGATGGGCCCTGGGCTTACAGGCGATGTTAGCATTCACAGCCGGCAGCTGGTTTACACACCTACTGACAAAGAGGGCCACAGGCGCAGGGCCCCGCTCAGGGAGGTGGCTACATTCACACGACTAATTGATTTCTGCACGGCACGGCAGGAGGACAAACCCCTCCACCGCCACAAACCCCACCCCCCCCTTTACTTCTTATCCAAGGCTCACTTTCACTCTCTCATTCTTTCACCCTCTCTCTCTCTCTCTCTCTCTCTTTTTACCTGCTACTCTTACCCTCAGACACGATGGCTGCTAATGGAACATTCACAAGGAGGAGGGAAGAAAAAAAAAAACTCAGCTTCTCATTCCTTCTTCAACAATCCTGTAAATTCCAGCACATACCCGATACTGTGATTATTTACTGATGAGTGTGTTCTGCTTGATGGAATGGTAAAAAAAAAAAAAAAAAATAAGGATAATGATCAATAATCAGACTTTAGACACATTAAACATTTGTTAGTCCAAAAATCAGGACTATAAAACTATACAAAATTATTGTACAGAAACAGAACAAGTCTTTTATGAGATGTTTTATGTGTACAGTTTATTTCCTAATAAACTGGATTAATCCAGCCACTGTATAATCTGATAAGTTTGAGTATATGGAAGAAAAAAAAAACATTATAATTAAATAATTAAACCCTTAATTAATTAAACTTCCTAGTAGTGACCTGATCAACAGTCTTTAATCAAGTAACGAGTAAAATTGATTATTTTATTAACCATTTAATTAACTAACAGTAGTAAAAGTGAAAAAAGTTTGATAATATTAACAAAATGTAAATATGCAGATTTTCCGAAAATTATGGCGCCTTCGTCAGATGCAGCTGAAATGTTTTATCTGAATGAAAAATATTTACCACTTCAGCTAATGATAAACATTTTTATCTCACAAATAAAATTCTCCTCATAAGATATTCACTTGAAATATTAAATAATGTCATAAAAGTAATTTTCCCTTTAATTAAATCTTTCTATATTAACGACCAACACAATGCAATTCGGTCACTAAGAAATTTTGGACGTATTTGGACCAAACATCCTTTTACAATCAGTAATTATTAGTCACTCATATCGGACTTGACCGCTGAACCAGAACCTTTTGGACCTGTGTGATCATGTGATTCACCTTCTACAACCAAAGCTCCTGGACAATCAGATCGAACTCTCATACAACACCATAGTAGCTGAATAAGTGCACTGTATAAATCTTTACATTTCTATAGCCGCAAAATGAAATGTTCTCTGTTTCATGGCTCGGGTTCTGGGTGATTTGACGATGCTGGGAATAAAATAGTATTGTAAGATTGTATGCGAGTTAGAAAGCTAAAATTAGAATTGATTTATTTATAGTTGTTATAATAAGTAAACGCTTCATAAATAAACCGATCAAATTCTCGCTTCTGATTGGCCAGAGTGGGTTAATTAATTATTTTTTTAACTACAGCAGCTCTTAGAATAGTGCGGGTTTATTTCTATTCATTTGTTCGTTCTAATACATTATTTCTGTAGTAACGGCACACGGAAGTGATTTTCCAACACTCCACTTACACAACGTTGTTTACGCTACTTACAGATTTCTTAGCAACATGTGAAGGGAACGACTGTTTACGTCTGCTGTAACGTAAGTGAGAACAGGAAACTAACTAACTATTTCTCAGATGAACCGTGACGTTTAAAAGGTAGCTATACGTTTCATACTCACGCTGTAGTATTTGCGGACGTGTCTCCGGATGTCCAGGAGCAGTTTGTTGCTGATTTGAACGTGGTAACGTAGCGGGCTCGCGTTACAGGGGACGTGGCAGCAGCGCGTCAGACTCGGTTCCATCACGTTCCCCTGAGAGAGAGAGAGAGAGAGAGAGAAAGAGAGAGACTGGTATTTATTATTATTGATTTGTTTTTAATATGCATCATTGTCAATGTTAATTCATGTAGGAAAGATTTAAATAAACAGAATTTGTTGTGAAGTCCATTTTTCCCCTGGTATTAAAAAAAAAAAAAAAAAAAAAACAAGAAAAAAAAGACAAGGAAAAAGAAAAGCCGTGAGTCTGATTCGAGGCTTTTAGCAGCCCTGTCAAGAGCAGCGAGGATTAAACAGTGGGTGGAAAACAGCACCCCTTCATCCTGTCCCCTACCCGAGCTGTCTTCTACAGCCATTACGTCTCAAACAGGCCGAAACGCACGGGGCGTTAATGCGTTAGAGCCGCTCAAATATTAGAAACTTTCTCTCGCCAAAGAAAAACTTGACCAGCGCTTTTGCTTTATGACAGGAGGAAAGCGTTCGGCCGCCTTCTGGATCGGACCACCGGTAGTCTGTGTGAGCCATTAGCCCGTTTATGATGTTTACTCCCATCATTGGATAGCACTTTGAGAGGAACAGTGCTTCTATGCAAATACTCTTTGGCCTCTCTCGGGCCGGCTGCGGCGGCGAGAGTGTGTTTGCATTCCTGCTCTCCTCCTCTCTCTCCTCTGATAAGAAAGGAAGAAAAAAGCTTCTCACTAGACTGCGCGGCTGAGAGTCAAGGCTTTTGCGCTCCCCCTCTACATCTCTTTCCCCCCCCCCCCTTTACACACAGATGCTCTGAAATACCGCGCTCTTAATTATTACATGAGCTTATCAGTGAGGCATGAGCAGCCGTGCATGCGTGCGCGCGCGTGTGTGCGTGTGTGTGTGTGTGTGAGGATAAATCAAAGTCGGAAAAGTGAGGACGTTCAAAGTAAACTTAAAAAATTTCTCCGTCTCGGTCTGCGTCAGAGGTCCTTGTAGGAAGAGCGTGCGAGTTCTCCGACACGCTAGGAGGACGCGCTCTGGCGAGGGAGTGCGCGCTACGTTTTTATGAGCCACAGAAAGACGAAGGAAAGCTGTGTAACTCTTAATTAGACAAAGACTCCACTCCCTTAACGGGAATAAGGCAGCTGTCCTGAAAAAAAAGAAAAATACATTCACTTCTACTCGAGAGCTAAGAATAAAGAGAGATCAGCCGTGCTATTAATGCTGGCAACCTCAGGATCTAGAACCGAGGTTCTCAAAGGGTGCTCAGAGGAACCATATACGTATGAAACAACAATCAGGTGATCGGGTGACACTCTTGAGGGATTCCTGGTCGTTGTTTAAACTGAATCATTACAAGTTTATAACATAATACATCACTGATTGATTCATATCAAGTGGATCCATATCAATCCCTAAATGTTATTATTATTAAGTTTAATATTAAAAAAAAAAATCTGTAATTTAACTCCTGTAACAATCGACCTTTAACTGACCGTTCCCTCAAACACGCTGTCATAGATGTTCTCTGTGCCACACTCGGGACAGGCGAAGGAAAACCTCTCGCAATCGCGGTACCGTTCCTCGTCCGTCAGCTGAGCCGGGACGCCCAGGAACCCGTCCGACTCCTCCTCCCGCTGCTGCCTCTGCTGGGCGCGGAATTGGCCCGGGTCCAGACCTGAAAGACACGCAGATCCGAGCTGAACACTCACACATACACTCCTGAGGTCACACAGGGGGTCACAAAGTTTTACACCAGCGTCTAAATGATCAATGAAGCATATTTAAATGAAACAAATTTTAATTCTTAGAGCCTAACACTTTTAATAAAGAATTAATAAAGTCGACCCCTCGAAATTTGCGGAGGTTACGTTCCTAAAGTGTGGAAAAACGGGGAAAAAAAGTGGAAACATTTTCCACACACACAAAAAAAATAACTATAAACGCCCATTTTTATAGTTTAAACCCTAAATTTGCGCTCTAAACACTTTTATTTTATTTCAAACTCAGCTTAATGCATTACCCTTAAAAAAATGTAATAAAAAAGGTAACCCTGTGTACTGTACTGTACTGTACTGCTGTGTCTCCCGTAATAATTCACCATCCCAAGCGGCGTTTTTCCTTCATGGTCGCTTTCTGTTCTCTCTACAGTACTAAAAAATTTATACAGTATTATATTTTATTTAAATTGTTATATTTTATTTGAAAATGTAGCGTTAATATTTATATAAAAAAAAAACTAGTAAATTGTATCATTCTTAATAGTTTAGCGTTAAAAAAAAAAGCATGAAAAATTATTCATTGGCACGAAAAAAGCCATTAAAAAAAATGTGCAAAAGATATTTGCGGGTTCCGCGAACAATCATTAGTTAGGTCCAGAGAAAAAAAAAATAAAAAAATAATCTGCAAATGACTGAGTGGCCACGAACTCTGAACTGCAACTTCGCGGGGGGTCGACTGTATCAACAAAGGTTTATAATAATAATAATAATAATAATGCGCTCCTAAATCACTCCTGTTGCTATAGTAACAGCTCATTTGTCCAGCAGATGCTATAATAATAAGAAATGGATTTAAAAATAAATAATCATTCACATGTTGAGGCTGATGTAACCTGTATGGAAGGAGTCTCCAGTCTCAGCACTCTGTAACAGTCAGAGGTGAAGCTGTAACACCCCTGAAACTTTTAGCTTTTAGAAAGCTTTCTCAGACAGTTTCTCTGCGCCACTTTTGTGGTATTAACGTGAACAGCGAGACGACAGAGAGCGGCTAGAGAGGCAGAGCAAGTGTTTATATCTGCTGTAACTTCAGTAACATGTGGACTCGCTGCACCAAGTAATTAAGGGCACCGACACTGTACGCCATGTTGTTAAAGTAATAAAAACTTAACCAGATAGTAAACTTTTTTCACTATTAAAACACTTTAGGAGGCGACAACCGAGAGAGCGTCAATGTGAAGGCATGACCTCACCAGCACAATAATAATAATAATAATAATTAATATTTATAATAACAATAATAAGAAGAAGAAGAATAGTTGTGAAGGCAGAGTGGATGGAAAAGACGACTGGAGTAAGTGTGACTGCGAGTCTAAAGTATGAGGAGATGATGAGGAAACTAGAGGAGGGAGATAAATAAAAAATAGATAGATAGATAAATAAATAAATAAACAAATAAGGCTCAGATAAGCAGCTGAGATGATCATATCATTAAGAGATGGCAGCTGAATATCCATTTCATCCTCCCAGGTGACACCGAACACCGTTAGAGTGAGGGGGAAAGAAAAACAGCCGACGTCCCCCTGAGTAATTTAGCTAAGTGAATAAGTGAGTAAATAAATAAAGCGTCTACTGCAAGGCTACGGGGATTAAAGCAGCAACGGCGGCGGCGGTGCAAGAGGAGGAGGAAGAGGAGGAGGAAGAGGAGGAGGATCAGGAGCTGCTGCCATCTGCAGTCAGGCATCCACAGCATAGAAACTTACTCCACAAAGGAGTGCAAAGCTACAACACACACGCGCGCACATGCACACACACAGTATAGAACCCAATAACAACATTTCTCATCAGATCAGTTTCCGCTTAAACCTGAGACGAAAGGATAATAAAATATATATCTATTGTATCATGATTGTGAAAGACATTTCAAAAACTCTTGTAGAACTGCTCTTTAGAAATAAAAAATAATAATCTGCTCAATAAGGCTTGATTTAATATCTCATTTTAGTCCCCATGATGCGATAAATACCTGTACAGGCACATCACCCTTAATGAAGCTGACCGGATTAGAGGGGAAATGTCACGAGGATTAAAGCACAAATCCAGTAGCCTTGACTTACAACTACTTGACATTTCGGCGACCTGAAAGCCAGAGGACCTTCAGACACGACGACACTTTGAGTTTTGTATTTGTTATGTATTAAATACACGTTTGTAAATGTCGCACCTTATTTTAGAAAAGCCGCTCAAAAGGTGCGCGAGTGACACGTTGTGTGAGATTTACTAAACAAACATGAACATTACTGCGTCGAGTTATTAGATTACACTGAGGTATGTGTGTGTGTGTGTGTGAGAGAGGGAGAGAGAGAGAGAGAGGCCAACTTATGAACACAATTGGTAAATAAAGTACTTTTAAATCTCTATTCGGATGGTTTTACAGAACAGAGAGAAAAAGGAAAAAAAAAAAAAAAAGTTTTGGTAGAGGAGCTCTCACCGAGCCAGGTGGCGATCAGGACAGCATCGATACCCTCGATAGGCTCACAGATTCGCCCCACCACGGGGTGGACCTGCTGCGAGAGGTAGTACTGCGTGTCCAGAGTCAGACCCGGCTGCTTCTGGAGCTGCTCTGGAGCGTACGCTCTCTGGCTGGCTGCAAGGTTCGAGCCGTCCTGGAATAAAAAATAAATGAATTAAAAAAAGAAAAGGGAAAATAAAATAAAATAAGAGAAACAGATTTGATTGTGTTTGTGAAAAGCTGGACGTCTACCTGACAGATGATGTAGGACACGGTGTCCCCTGCTTTGACCTTGCGCCCTCCTTGAGAGTTGATCCACAGAGCCACGTGCACATGAGGGAGACTTTTCTTATCCGGGTAGTCCTGAGGATCCTTCGTCAGGGCCTACACACACACACACACACACACACACACACACAGTTTAATATCCGTCACTTGTAACACGGTCTTGTGTGGACAGAACGTGTGCTCCTCTGAGCGAGTGCACCACCTTATGGATCTCGAACATGTTGAGAGGGACGCTGCCGTTGGCCACCTTCTCCCCGACCTCGATCAGGTGCTGCTGGATGTTCTCCAGGATCATGTCCCGGTTCTGGTCCGACAAAATCTGACCAATCACGTAGCTGAAGAAGGGAAGGAAGAGCAAGAGTGAGAGCTGAGCAGCAGGGGATGAACATCCATGCTGGAGAACATCTGGATTTTAAAATGGAAGAATTTTTTTAAAGAAAAAAATTTTTATATCTGTATTAAATTACAGCTTACAATCTGGCTTATACCAGAGAGAGAGAGAGAGAGAGAGAAAATGGGGAGCAGTCAATATAGATAGATATAAAGGAATGAAAAAAGCAAGAAAATGAAGTGGATAAACTTGAGTGAAAATGTGGTCAAAGAAAGAAAAAAGAAAGAATGGAAAAAGAAGGAAAGAGAAAGAATTAATGATTTGCTAAACTAAAGCAATGAAAAAAAAGGAAAAATGAAGCAATTGAGACTACGTGGGAAAATGTGGTCAAGGAAAGAAAGAAAAAAAAAAGACAGAAAGGGAGAGAAAAAATATAAATGAAAAAGGAATAAAAAGGAGAGAAAAAAGAAATAGAAAAGATAGATCTTGAAAAGAAAAAAGAGATAGCACTGAAAGAGTGAGAATAAGCAAAAAAAATAATATAAAAACATATCATATGTCAAAAAAGACAACCAAAAATGAGATAGGAAGACAAAATATAATGAAAGAAAGAAAAAAAACTATTCTATTTATATCTTTAATGAAATAGAGACAGAAAGAAGCAAAAGTAAGATCAGATGTGTTTTCACAAATAAACGGAAAGAAATACAAAAGAAAAGAAAATTAACAAATACATAGAATGTACTATATAATTATCAGTAAATTAAACATTTTTAAATGTTGAATCAAAAATCTTTTAATTCTTCCTTTTTTCCATCTGTAGCGTAGTGAGGTGTGTACTGTACCTATATGATGTCACTTCAGTTACCTAGCCACGCTCACCGATTGGGTCGTCAGTATTATGAATTTCACGTGGAAAAATCCCACGACTAAACGTGAACGGACGCTGAACTGCATTCCTCCTGTTGACGGAGTTCGTGCTAACGAGCTGGTATTAAACTGAAGGCTGATCGGCTCGGCTTTAACAGCTCTTTTACAAATTGCCGTCTTCATTTCAGCAGCTCGCGTGGGCAGTTAATTAAACGCTGGCGCTGTGTTGAGCAGAATCAAGCTGAACACATTAGACTATGCTTTTTTTTTTTTTTTTTACCAGCTGGACCGGTACAAAGGGGACGAAAAAGAAAATAAAAACAGTCAACTAACAATCAATTAATCACCTGTTACGGTAATGCGCTTAGAATTTCCGCTTGAAGACGTTTAGAAAAAGTAGAGTATGAGACAGAACGACAACGCCGCACTCACTTCATCGAGCTAGCTTTCTCACAGTGCTTAAATATTTATTTTAAAAAATTTTTAAACTCATTAAATGTTGCGTGTTCTACTTTAAGGAGGCCGATGTGACCTTTGGATTATTCCAGCAATAAATTATTTTTATATTGTTACATTACAATTGAAGATCATTCGAGATTGATGACTCATAAAATAAAATATTTCAAGCTTCATTTTGTTTTAATTTTGATGATTACGGTGGACATCTATTGAAAGAACTGACAAACTGCATTTCATTTGGAATTCAATCATTCAGAGTCTTAAAGAACAGAAGTGGATAGGTATGAAATCCAAGACCAGTGTGAGGTTTCCACACGGCGATGATGATCTGAGGTGGCGTGTCATCAGCTGGTCAAAAGTCAGGACAGCGTCTACTACAGGAGATCTTCATGCTCCCGTCATCCGACAAGCTTTACACGTAGACGATGATTTCCTTTTCCAGTAGGACTTGGCACCAGCCCACGGTGCCAAAACTATCACTAACTGGTTTACTGACCGTGATATTACTGGGCTTGACTGGCCAGCGAACCCACCTGACCTGAACCCTACAGAGAATCTGTGAGCGACTGCCAGGAGGAAGATGAGAAACACTCGAACTGACAGTACAGACGAGCTGAAGGCTGCTATCAAAGAAACCTGGTCTTCAATAACGTCTGAGCCACACTGATGCAGTAATCCATGCTAAAGGATTATCGAGAACCGTGGCAGAAGTGAAAGAGGTGTGTGTGTGTGTGTGTGTGTGTGTGTGTGTGTGTGTGAGAGACCCAACACTGACTTGCCGCACTCCTTGGCGAGGTCACACCAGTCCCTGCGAACGATGTCCAGTCCTTTGAGCTCCTGCTTGGTGGTGTAGCGGCCGTCTCCCTGAGGCTCCACCATCAGAGCCGCGTACTTCTTCTTCAGCAGCAGCAGGGACTTGAACACGCCGTCGATGTCGAGCTCCAGGAGTCGGTACAGTTTATTCACCTCAGTCTTTACCTAATAACACACACAGTCAGAGTTTAGAGATTAACTTTTTCACAAAAGTTAATAGGGTCAGGTAGGTTTGGACAGTTTATATATATATATAAAAAATTTTCTTCGCTTTTAAATGAACGGACACACGTGAGCTAAATTAACACGTGTCACAGCGGCGGGGCGTTTTTTTCTCCGGCTACCTTGTTGCCCAGTTTGAAGACCTCGTCCAGGTTGGAGCTGTTGGTGTTGATCATGATGGAATCGGTGTCTCCGTAAATCACATCCAGGTTCATCTGCACAAGAACACGGCCAAGACGTTTAACACTTTGGAGCCGAAAAACAAACATCGAATCAGAGAGAATCTCCTCGACTCACCTTCTGGACCATGTCTTTGGTGTGCATCAGGATCTGGAAAGGAAAACATGATTAAAATATACAGATATCAAGATCTCCCACATACACTCACGCACACGAGGTATAATATCTATATTCTATAACCGTTTATAAAAATACGCACTCTATAAGAGAGGCGAGTGTTAACCAGACAATACTGTGAAAGCGGCGTACATTACGGACACTGGCTCGACAGCCGGCATAGTGACACGCCAAACATACAAAGAATTTAATTAGCAAATCTATTCAGTAATTCAACACTTAGCAATAGGGAAAAGAAAAAGCCTCGGTGATTTGCTTTTAAATGGAGGATAATTGGCTAAGAGGGCTATTAGCTGCACTGAAATGGGGCTCCAAACCCACACACCAGCCGAGTCATAATAACGCCTAATGGCCTTAATCACCGGTGGCCTGCA
>JAOVVB010000027.1:945898-965373 GCA_028570985.1 Heterobranchus longifilis | reverse complement strand
TTTGGATGTCTTTGGAATAAAAGACATGCATTTCTGGTTAAGTCGCTACTGTGTAGAATAAATCTGAACCGACAGTTTAATTTTGAGTGAACAACAACTGGCATCCGTCTTAACTTTTTATTTGTTGTAGTCCATGAATTTTTAATTTACTAATTTTTTTTTTTATGTTTTTGTCTACTCAGTTTGCATATACTGTACAGTAGAACCTCGACATACGAATTCAATCCTGTCTGTGTTTTTATATACTTAAAACAAAAAATAAATAATATGTAAAAAAAAAAAATGTATTTCATTAAACAGAACTGAATATCCTACGACATGATCATGAGGTGTGTTTAGTGTTTATTGGGAGGAAAAGATAAAGTGTGATGATGGAAATCTACCTGGCAACAGGTGAGCACTTTAAACCTCTGTGTTCTGTTATATAACACACACTGTATAATGTTTTAGTCAGAATTTTACAGATTATTTTGTGTCCTAACAGGTTGTACAATTTAAACTCATTTCTCTTAACCGTTTGATAACTAGTTAGTGAGTTAATTAGCCAGTTAGCTCCCATGTCTCTGGCTGTAATGAGAACTGCGCATGTGCAGACACCTTTTAACGGAATCTCACGAATCGAGAATCAACTCTGAGGGAAAATATCAGTTTAATAAGAATAATCCTGATTTTATTCCGTGTTGTTTGTGGTGTTTTTTGTTGTTATTGATGATGATGATGATACAGATTGAGATTTAAGGACGGATTTCACATTAGAGACACGCGTTTCATCCTAACATCACTGTTTAGTTTAAAGAGAAACAAATCCAGAGAGTGATTGATGTATCTGAGCTAGCTGTGTGTGTGTGTGTGTGTGTGTGTATAAGAGCAGACACTTCCTGCCTTCCTTTCCTTTCCGAACACTTCGGCTTTAACGCTGATTATTTCACAGAAACACACCAGTTTGATGAAAACTTCATACTCACACACACACAGCTCGACCACGTAGGCGTAATACGACCAGCACACGACTAAAGCGATAAATATAACCGGTATCCAAGCCAGACCCCGCTGGCAGCATCTGAGGACGTGTGACGGCGCCATCTTTAATCTCCACACTGAGGAGGAGCGAGTCGCCCGCGAGGAGTCGGATCTTTGAGCCGAATCAATACGGAGCCGACACACTGAACCGAGTCGCAGCTGACAGGACAGGAGGACGCTGATTGATCAGATAGAGGTGACGTCATTAGGGGGTGACGTCACACAATCCAAGAAGGAGGAGACGTTCTTACTTAATAATAATAATAATAATAATAATAATAAAACATTCTAAATACTTAATTTTTTTCGCTATTCATTCTGTCTATTGTAAAAATTTCTTTACGTATTATCTGTAAAGTTTGCTACACTGTATATCCTCTATTAAATTTTAAAGATAATTGTATAATTCCATCGTTTCACACCTGAATCTTGCCTGTTATACCTTTATTCCTTCAACTTGATTATGATTGTAATTCTTACATAATTATTATATACAGTAGCTCACGTTATAGCAAAGAAAAACATTCCTACATAATCCCCTATTTATAATGGAAATAATCTTACTTTTTAAATTTCTTAAACTACTTAGATATAATTTGAAGAACAATAGTGTGTCTTTTGGCGGCGGCATGGTGTCGTAGTGGTTAGCACCGTCGCCTCCACCTCCACGGTCCGGGTTCGATTCACACCTCGTGGTCTGTGTGCATGTAGTTTGCATGTTCTCCCCGTGCTTGGCGAGTTTCCTCCAGGTATGCCGGTTTCCTCCCACTGCATGAAGACATGCAGATTAGATTAACTGGTGTTTCCAAATTGCCCCATGGTGTGCGAGTGAGTGCGTGTGTGACAGATTGGCACCCTGTCCAGTGTGTACCCCAACTCATGCCCTAAGTGACCCTGCATACAGCAGTATAGATGAGGAGTGTCTATTGGTAATATCTTTCCCATTGTTTATGTCTCATAACTATCCTCTGTATCCTTCTGTATTTACTTTATTCTGTACTATTATATTAATACTTTGTTCTTTGTCTTTCCTTTATGGTAATTAATATTCACTTTTGTATTGGTACAAGTTATACTTAATGATTTCTTTCTTTCTTTTTAAATTAATAAATTTATTTGTTGGTTTATTCTACTATTATTTTATTAATATTCTGTTGTTACTATTTATTAACATATTCTTTTGGTAAGTTTGTTATACAGCGACTAGTTAATTGTATAATAATTTTTTTACACCCAAATCTTACTCTATACTTTTATTCTTTCGAATTTTGTGATTGCAACTCTTATTACACCTAAATCTAACTAGTCGCTATTATTATTGCTGTAATTATGATTCCTTCATATTTTCTCATGCCAGATAACCAATGACACGCATTGAAGAAATAATTTTCTTTTTTATTTATAAAGCTTTTTAATAAAGTAATAATGAACAAAAACAAAACAAAAAGACAAGATTTGGTAATTACCATATAACAGACAATACAAAAAGAAACAGCAAAACAAATCAGTGGCACAAAAACAACGATAGTTGATTAGGACATAAAAGGACGTCTTAGAGTGATGGACAGAACGAGAGGGACACTGAACTAGAGCACAGCTAAAAAGGAAAAAAACACTTCTGAAACACTAGATGGGCGTCAGTAATGAATGCGTGTCTGATCAGAGAACGAAACACACGTGGGACTGTATGAATCACAGAACATACACTCGTCCTTAAAGCACATCCATCACAAACACAGGAGAAACCTGACATTCTGTCTGCCCTCCCTGCGACCTCTAACACTTTTATTTCCCTTTGTCCTGTAGTTATCTGCCCCGCTGTTCTATCTCTTGCCCCTCTTGTTGCCCGCTGGAGGTTTTTTCAGCTGCAGGACTCCGGTGCCGAAGCCAGCGCTCTGGGTCGTGGACACGCCGAAGGTCAACCCGGCCGAAGCGTTGATGCCTGGGTTACTGAAGTTAAAGCCTGAGGTGCTGGAGCTTCCAAACCCTGGGACATAACACAACAATAACAAGGATACATCACACACACACAGGTTAATCCAAACACACACTCCCAGGTCTAAAGCCAGAAACCACAAACACATTCAGGAACTTGAAGTCGCCAGAACTACTGTTTACTGAACAGCTCCAGTTTTAAAAGGTGGAAAAACTTGCAATAAACTCATTTATAATGTGATTTATAATGTACACTACGTAAATTAACCAAACTAACTAGCTAACTAATAAACGGAATGAGCTAACCAGCTGAGACAAAACAAGTTAACGCGATAAATGAACAAAACTATCTAACAAAGGATCTCTAATAAAGGAACTCTCTCTTAATGAAGGAGTCTGGAGGTTTTTTTTTTTCACTTTCAGGAAAATATGATGAAATTTTCATCTTTTGTTGAAAAAGGGAAAAAGAAATTAGGATTTTGGATGTCTTTGGAATAAAAGACATGCATTTCTGGTTAAGTCGCTACTGTGTAGAATAAATCTGAACCGACAGTTAAATTTTGAGTGAACAACAACTGGCATCCGTCTTAACTTTTTATTTGTTGTTGTCCATGAATTTTTTAATGTTTTTGTCTACTCAGTTTGCATATACTGTACAGTAGAACCTCGACATACGAATTCAATCCATTCTGGAGTCGAGTTCTTAAGGCAAAAATTTCAATTGTAAAACACATTTTCCCATAGAAAATAAGGTAAATGCAGATAATCTGTTCCATCTTGCACATAATGCAAAAAATCCAACAACAACAACAAAAAAAATAAATAAATAAAATTCATAAACTCGCTTCGCTTGGCTTTCCACTGACGCAAACAAGTTTTGAACGACTCCCGGACGTACGCGCAACTTCCATTATGCCGAAAATTCTTCCAATGCAAACTTTGTGAAAAATTTAAATTCGTAAGGTGAAAATTTGCGATGGAGGGAATTCGTTTCCGCTGTATTTAGTTTAGCATGTAGGTTTAGTATGTAGCAGAAGTGCTGAAATTAATGATTATTTACATTTGAAGGAACTATTTGGGAATTTCGGCACATCAAAAGTATTTTATCGATCAGAACTTATCATCAAGAATGCAGGAATGCAGCCTAAAAAAAAAAAGAATAAAAAAAAAAAGACGGTTCTATAAATAGTGCCAATTTTTCCATCTACAGCAGCGTTAAGAGGGAAAGGCTGAGGAACTGAGGAGGAGCCGGAGGAGGTGATGAGTGTGTTGATGATGTTAGGCTCATACACGGTTAGTGACGGTGCTATGACACACACCTGCACTCAAGCTCCCTCCAGACGGCTTGTTAGCAGAAAACCCAAACGACGAGCCTCCCGCCGCCGAGGCGCCGAATGCCGGGCCGCTCCCGAAAGCTGCTGAGCGAGAGACATAAGCGAGTGGTTTAAAAAAAAAAAAACTACTCAGATGTTTTCTCACATCAAGATTATAAAATAAAGCAGAGAAAAAGGAGGAGAAGATCAAAGCAGGTTGTCTGTCTGTCTATTGATGGAGATCTACAGGATATCTGCGTCATTTTAGCAAGCGTGGTGCAGCTCAGAACAGCGAGGGCTGAAAGCGGGTAGGGAAAGTGTGTGTGCGTGTGTGTATATAAAACAGCGGGTACCTCCGAGGCTGCTGGAGCCCATACTAGCGCTCATACCCGAGGCAAAGGGAGTCCCAAACCCCACCTGAGATCCTGGGACAGAGAAAGAGAGCAGAAGAGCTTTAACTCTCAGAGCTGCGTCTCACTCCAGGGAGGAAAAAACAAAAACCTCTTTCTGTGCAGTAAAAGACAGAAAACGTGTGTGTGTGTGCGCGTGTGTGTCTTTGACGGTCATTCATAACTACTCAAGTTCAGTTTTTCTTTTCTGTCAAACGATTGCTGATTAAAATTTAAATAGATGTACATGTATGCATGTTTTCTTTAAAAAAAACAACAACAAAACAAAACAAAAAAAAAACAATTTACTGCTAAGAGTTACACACTTAAGAGGTTAATATCCAAGAATGTCACTAATAACTGTGTTGAAGAGAAACTCTAAATAATCTACATTCGAGTCAAACCCAGGTCTTGCGATGACATTTCTGGAGAATGAAGACTTCGAGTACAGTACGATGATGAGACTTTCAGCCGCGGTAAAACATTTGAACAGTGCACACGTCTTAAAGAAGAATGACCACCAACGGAAATCGACAGACACCTTGCGGAAGAGACGCGTCTGTCTGTGTGTGAACTGTACATACACACACACACACACAATCATTCACCAACACCATTCGCACATTACAGGAACTCGGCTGGTATTTATTGCCACGTCCCCCGTACAGTCCTGACCTCGCTCCAAGACATTTCCCCATGTTTGCATTACACTTTAAAAAGAGTTCCTGGGAGGCCGGCGCTCTGGCGTACTGAGTAAACTTTCTACCTTGATGGTGTCCAAGCACTAGTGATACTCTGGGATAAGTGCATTAATGTAGCAGGAGATTATATAAAGAAATAAAGGGAAGTCCTGCTTCGACTCGAATGCACCTTATTTATACAGTAATAAGTTATTAATTATACATGTTTGAAGTTCAGTACTGGATTCATGATCGATGTTATAACTTAAATTATTGTAAGTGATTATAATAATGTAGTAACAGTGTTGTAGATACTTTAATAAGATATAAAGCACTTTACTTAACGCTGTAATGATTCTAAAACATCAATAATGTATTAAAAGTTCCATAGAAACATGTAACTGGAATTTCCTTTGGGATCAATAAACTATCTATCCATCAACTAGTAAGAGGAATCACCAGGGGTCACCTGATACGATATCATATATAAACAATATCATACGTACGATATCATCTGTACAGATACAATTTGTACTGTGATTCTGTAATCATCACGTTTTATTTCCTGAATTTGTTCTAAAAAAAATTTAGCGAATAATTCGCTCCTACCACAAAGGATGCTGTGCTCCCTACTAACAAATGAACAGTTTGCAGTGCGCCCCCTGTAGGAGCACAGAGGAACAGCAACATTTAAAATGATAAAGATTGCCACACAAATAAACTGCGATACGTCACTGAATCGATATTTTGGCCTCCGTCTCACATGCTATAAGAATGTACGACAAATGCTTGGCTTAAAAGTTAGAACTTTACTACGTTATGCCTAACATTAAGTATTATTAATGGATAATAAAAACAAAGGAATGTCATGAAGTAGTTCTGATAAGACGGATTCGTCGATTCAGCGCTCAAATGAAGAGCTATGACGTGTGCCAGAGGTGCTCCTTGTTCATGTGATTTATTTATTTTTGGTTAATGCGTGAGAACAGGATTTAATTAATAATAAGAGTAATAATAAGTAATACTTCCAGAACATTTTATTAAACAGGAATTACCACCTTTTCAGGGCATCAAGCGATCCATGTGTGTGTGTGTGTGTGCTCGCACGTGTTTTTACTCACTTTTGTTTTCTTTTTTTCTAACGTCTCTCTTTCATACCTTGTGTGAACTGGTTACGGATTTTATGTACAGGTTTTACTTAACGCTCACTATTTTGTAAAACCTACGAATAAAATAAGCACAAGTACAACAATGTAGCTCGGTCTTATCCAAATATAGAATACAATCACAGTATTATAAAACTGTGACAAGGCATTATACACGACGGGAATTTATTATTAATTTATTTAATAATAAATTTTGTGAACGATTTTGCGCTCCTGTCTCGTTTCCTTTTAGCCGGCTGATTTTCTTAAAAAATAAAATAAAAATAAAAAAAACGGTTAATTTGTTTTTCATTAAAAAAAATAAATAAAAAAAAATAAAAAAAAGAGATGCACAGAAACAAATCAGCATCTCATCCAAAAAAATTTCCATGAATAAGTGACTAGTCAGTCAAAAAGAAACAGACAAGGGCTTTTCTTTTTTTTCTTCAAAACAATCTGATTTATTGTGAATTTAAAGCACTTACACAGAACATGACACACAGTTTCAGGACAAACGGATTCCTACTCGCTGTCCGCTTGATTGAAGTTATTTTAAAATAATAATAATAATAATAATAAAAATAAAATAAAATGCAGTTAAAACAGCGAACCCAGATTCATGTGTACTGTTTATTGTGCTGTTTGTAGCACCAAAGGCACATCATGATCATCGTCCGCACTGAACACACACACGGGTGATAAATAAGATTAGCACTGAACACGCGCGTTACTGTGTAAACGATCTGAATCACAAACCTCCGAACTCCTGAGGCGGAGCTCCAAAGTACCGCGTAAAGAGTAAAATCTGTACAATAACGTAACGGCATGCGGGGTTATTAGAGTTCAGGTGTAGAGGGTGGTCTAAGGATTGTGCTCGCATTGTAAGACCGCTAGCGCTCAGTGTTTCTAACCCCTGCGTTACACGCTGGTGGCCGACATGTCGCTTCAATGACCTGTGGGGGGCGTGGCTTGTCCGGTAGCTCCACACAGCTACTAATAAGCATAAGTATTAACTTCATCCTCAGATCAGATAAGTAAAACCTTTCTAGCCAAGAACTGTCACCAGAGACACAAAAATTTATCAATGGCTGTGATTAGTAATGAGGAAACGTCAGAGTGAACACGTCCTCTCAGATTCACACAGGATTGAGAAATCCTCAGTATAAAACACCCGCTCAGCTTTATCGCACATCGGCGTCAACGTAGCGACACCCTGTCCACATAACGTCCCACATTTATGATTAAAGTGTTTCGCGATTTATTATTTCCCTAAGAATCAGATCAAACTACAGGCTTTTAAATACCTCACTTCACTCAATAAACACTCATGTTAAAGGAGAAACTCCTCTTTTCATTTTTAACACAAACTCTATAAACTTTATGTGAAGGGTGTGTGAGTGTGTGTGTAAGAGACTTATGACAAACGAGATAACACCGAGTCATTTCCCAGGACTGAAAAAAACACGAATTAATAGTTTTCCTGCTAAATCCACTTCTAATGGACGTCAAAGGGCAGATGATGTTGCGATAAAAAAAAAATAAAATAAAAAAAAAGCACTTTAGAGCAGAACAGAAAAACGCTAACGCAAAACTTTGCGAGAAATGTCTGAAATCTGACACTGTTTTACACGACACACATGTACAAACGTTTTGTCATTTACATTACAACTAGAGATAGGAATCACCCGTCACCCCGTCACCTCCGATACATCACGATACCTCAGTGACGTTCGATTAATCTCGCGATTCTGTATCACGATTTTACAAATATTCTGATTCAATATTACATTTTCCCCCCTACAATTTTAAACCTTTAAAAAAAAGAGTTTACACTGTAGCTTTATTCAGCAGCTTCACAATTGAACTAAATATGAGTAATTAAAAATGTAGTAATGTTCCTTATAACATTAGTTTTCTAATGCACGGCATTTAAACACTACAAACTAACTTCAAACTTAATTACACACAAAGCTACACTGTTACATCCGCCATCATTACCATTTCTAAACAAAATTAGCAAATAGTTCACTCCTATGATAATGTGTGAATAGTTCAGAGTGCGCCACCTGTAGGACTATAAATAAACGGCAACATTTTACCCTAAGAAAAAGTCTTGAGTGTTTTTTGCTCAGGTGTCAGCACACGGGTAGGTGTGTGTGTGTGTGTGTGTGTGTGTGTGTGTAAGACTGGTATAAGAGCATGTGTTGAGCGGATTTAAGACCATTTCGCTCAGAGTTAGCATAAAAAGGCCAATCCGAAGCTTTTTAAAAAAAAATTTTTATATGAAGTGCACAGCTTTTAATAACGTAGCACCATAAAATGCGTTTCTGTTTCACCACTCGGAAGCTTTTGCACTGAGCATCTGCCCTGAGACTTCCTAATACAAATAAATTCATCAAACTCTGTTTTTATCAGTCCAGAGAAACATGTTAAAAAGATCATCTGTGATTGTAAACACCCCACACATACAGTGAATAGAGATAAAGGAATAGATTTATTTATTTTTTTAAACCTCAACTCCTCGGTCCTCAGCAGTCGACACAAAGAAAGAGAAATAAAAAAATGAGCAGCTGTTTAATGACGACAAAGGCGGATATTTCAGCGCTGCGTCGATAAATACTGAATCGTCTCGGCACAAAAATTCACAGCAGCAGTATATTTAAACTCCTCGCCCTTCACGTGGTCAGTGGGAACACGGTAGCCCTTAAGGACACGACTAAAAAAAGAAAAAAACAAACAAAACCGGAGCACATGTTCCTACATAAAAGAAAAACCAAACCTTAAACACCACACACACATGCGTGCACACCCACCCACACCCTGTGGTTTACACTGATGTGGTGGTGTGTGTATGTGTGTGTGTGTTTGTGTGTGTGTGGGGGGGAAGCAGCTCTCCTTGTAGTTTAGGATGAAATGTGAGCGCGGCTTAAAGGCACAAATTAAGGCGGCTCAAAGTTCAAGCTCTCCCGGTTCTGGAAATATAAATAAAATGTATATAAATAAAGGGATGCATGGATACCGATACTGGTGTCAGGAACTGGTCCAGTGACGAAATCCCAGCATCGCAAAATGAAATGACTGAGATGGAATTATGGGAAAATTTTCAACAAGATTAACGAGCAAAGTAGAAAGAAATCCGTGTGAAAACATCACGAGGAAGATCGACAGGATCTGAATGCACAGCTGGAAACATCTGGAGATACACCTGTACCGACGCAACAGTTGAAATAAATGGACACGACAATCAGAAAGTGATTATTATCTTTAAAGAAAAAAACAAAAACACAAGTCTGACTCTATTAAAGTGGTATTTCCAGAAGATAAGAAGTAGATGTGCGACGGATCACACTGCTCACGGTTCGGATCGGGGAATAAAATCTAATTTCTAATTGGAAAAAGGCGAAAAATAAATAAATAAATAGAATATTTTTTTTCTAAAATAAAGGTAATTTCGTATAAAAGCTCACCTTTGAAGTGCAATATGGGGGATGATCATTTGTTTCTACTCTAATGTGGACACGTGATTTTTTTTTTATTCACTCTTCTTCACTCTTTTCTTCGAACGAATGAACAAAACTTAAATGAACGAGTGAGCTTGGCTACTTTTTTTATCTTGGTAATATAAAAGATTTTGGTTCATTTTAGTTAAACGAGGTGCGTGTATTTAACTGCTCTAGTTCTAGAACTGATGATTTATTTATGTTTAATGAAGCAGGATTTTGACAGTGTGATCTGGCAACCTGGTCCGTTACACCTCTAATAATGAACGAGGTTCAAGTTGAACTGTGATAGTGATTTCCTGTACAGTGATGCTAAACAGGCTGATAATCTCCCTCTGTCTGTCTGTCTCTCTCTGTCCCTCTCTGTCCCGTCGTCGTGAGTGTCACCATGATCCGCATCTCCAATAACCCCCCCCCCACTGTACGCTCACAGTTATTCACTCATGTACAAACAGAAGGAGATTTGTATTAACATTATACAATAAGAGATTGCAAAAACAAACAAAAAAACCGCTAACTGTAACAGGAACGCCGCTTAGCGTTAGCGCTCGGCAGCGCGCTACAAACAGGACGCGATTGTGCAACGTGTGCGAGACACAATGTCACTTTTGTTTATTCAGCTCAATGTGAATGTGAACCCCGTGTCACATGGCGCTATACACGAGGACACGTCTTCTCGTGCGTCACCGTGCGAGCGCGCAGGGGAGACACGACGGCCGCACTTACACCTTTAAACGTGAACAATGGAACGCTCGAAGTGACTTGTTTCAGTATCGATGCACCCCTTCACTCCTTAAAACAGTCGAACGATGTGTAAAAAACAAGAACACAAGCCCTTATTAACCTCCTAAATGCAAAAAAAATTAATAATTCCTGCAGCTGCTCCTGTGTGTAAAGTTTACACTTTGACTGCAGGACGAGTGATCTGTCGTTCGGTTATAAATACGGAAGACGGGGAGAAAAAATAAAGAAGAACTATTTAATCAAGTACAAACAGAGCGTCAGTCTCGCAGACACTCATCCCAATACTTTCAGCCCATCTGGCTCTTATGCAGATTAGCTTAAACACACACGCGCGCGCACACAGGGGTAGTGCTTGGCCGCTACAGGAAACAGTGATCAGAGAGGCTCGAACACACTCGCTTCGTCTCCTACACTGTTCGTTCCAGATGATGTACAAGTTGAATCAAGATTCAATTACCAGGATGAGAAACGTACGTGTGTGTGTCTGTGTGTGTCTGTGTGAGAGAGATTACAGAGCACCGTAATTATGTCCGATGATCCAATCACCCCTCATATCTGTAACCGGTTATGATCGTCGGGGGAGGGACACACCGCGATAGTCACCACAGTTACCATGGTAACGTGGAATAAGCACGGTATGCGTGCGTGTGTGTGTTTAAAGAAAATACTACATTCAAAATACTAACATCCAGTAAATCAGTAGAAAACTGCATAGGCTAAATACTTTGTATAAAATAAAGTGTTAGTACTGATAAAAGCAGTTTCTGTGTGTGTGTGTGTGTGTGTGTGTGTGTGTGTGTGTGTGTGTGTGTAAAACACATTCCAATAGGTTCATCACATTCAATTAGTCCAAAATCATTCACGCAATTCCATGCACATTATATCGGAATCATATGGTTATAAATCGATAAAAATAAAACAATTAAACAAAAATAAAACAAACAAGAAATTAGCACTGAGTAAACAGAACTGAAATGTAATTAATTTCCAAACAGATTTCTTTTCTATATAAAGCATAATCACTCATTTTGATTTAATGTTACTGAAATGTTATAAATCTACAAACGCATATTTTAATTCTATTAAAAGCCAAAAGAGACGAACTCCAAATCATTATTATTTAAGAAACTGATAAACCAGATATTCATTTAGAAAACATCGGTAAGTTTATATTTAGAAAAACAAACAAAAAAAAAACCCCACTTGGGTTAAGTCATGTGTTCATATGACGCAACGCTATCTCTTTTAACCAGATCATCTCCGACATCATCAGTGTGCGCCTCACCGGGGATATTTTGCATGAAATAATCTAGTGTTTGTTCTTAAACACTTGACCGGACAGTGTGCGCGGTGTGAACGCGGCTTCAGTATTCTTGTCTATCGATTTAAAAAAAACTCTAAAAGGTAGAGTCGCACACTGATGACAGCATAACGATGATGAATCACATAACGGATGATTTGTGATCAATTATATCGCACATGTTTAAATGATTATTCTGGGCATTTTCATTTTTTGGTCTTTTTCTATTTTGTAAACTGAAGCTGCGATGAAAACTCCAGAAGGTGAAACGATGTTGATTTTTATCATGTTTAAAGATGTCATTAATAAAGACCGACACCTCCAACGTAAAGAGGTTGCAGATGAAGGACGAAGTGTTGATGAGTCTAAAAACTATCGCTACATAAGTGCTCTTAACAGCCCTCGCTATCCAACACCAATTATTATCAATTTATTTATTTATAAAACCTTAAACCTTGATTATAAAGACGCCTCAATGATACTGGATAAAGCGTGTAAAAGGCAACGTCTTTGCGTTATTTCGGGGTTAGTCTATGCACCAGTGCAGAGCGAGCACCCTTTAAATCAATCGCAGTTTAACATTGAGAGGTAAGTACCCTGTTATCCATCGCAATTTTTTTCCCCCCAACGGTTACAGGATTAGTAAAAAATTAAAAATAAAACAAAACAATAAAAAAGACAGTGCAGTTTAAATCTCTTCTGCCTTCATTAAAATGTGAAATTCAGATAAAAAACAAACAAACAAACGTAGAGCAGTGTTTGTTCCATCAGAAGTGCTCGGTTTCTTCAGAATAAACGTAGAAGGAAAATATACGACACAACGGTGGCATACGCATCGAATACCCTCACTCTGACTTTACTTCCCTCTCTCTCTCCCTGACTCGTTCACAGCCTTAGAGGTCAGTTAGAGGTCTTAGAACTTGAAGGCGGTCAGACCTGGAGCGGGCTGCTGCTGCTGCTGCGTGAGCGTGGCAGCCATGGCCACGGCGGCGGCGCTCGGGACAGAGCCGAAGGGCGTAGGGCCGGTGGTGACCCTCGGGGCGTTCTGCAGTTTGCGGCTGGCGCTGCGCTTCGACTCGAACACGTCCGTCGTGTCGTCCAGGAAAGCTCGCCTGTAGCTCAGGTACTGGTGCTTTAACACCTGCAGGGGGCAGAAGGGAGTCGGTTACGGTCAAGAGGTCATGATTAGTCTAAAAAACAAATCAAGTCGTGCTTTTCATTAAAACTGTGAACTCTAAAGACTGCAGCTTTGATTTGCTATCGCTAATGTTTGTCTCAAGACGTTATATTTTTTGCATGTTTTAAAAGTATTTAAAACTACTGTTGCTTTTTGAATAAATGTCGCATCTTGTACAAAACATCTCTTTTCCAGCCAATCTTACACATTTACATTTAGGCATTTGGCAGACGCTCTTATCCAGAGCGACTTACACTACACACTCCGATCCAGTAGGTGGCAATATTGCACCAACGTTAAAAGAAACATCAAAAATGATGGAGCAACATCAGTGATAATCTCGCAAAATCTGTGCACCAATTCAGATTAAATGAGTTTCTAAACAACGCTTTAGATTTCCTATTAGTGATGGTGACTTCAAATACACACACACACACACACACACACACACACACACACACACACACCTTAACATTCTCATGAACGGCTTGCAGCTGTGCAGCCAGAGCTACAAACGTCTGGTAGAGCTTCTGCATGGCCATGGACAGATCTGTACACACACACACACGAGAAATGAGATAACGTCAGTACACATCAGACTGTAATTAATATAAAAAATTAAATCTCTTTACTGATTAAAAGGGTGTGCAAGTAAAAAAAAAAAAAAAAAAAAAAGGGGGGGGCGGGGTGCACAAACTTTTGGAGCCGTACTACCTTGAGGAGTTATGTGAGAGCCGCTGCTTTGTGTGGTCAGGTGGTTCTCCAGTTCCTCGATCTGCTGCCGGTACTGCTGTAACTGCACCTCGAACTGCTCGATCAGCGCCCGGAAGTAACTACACACACACACACACACACACAGTTAAAGCCATACTAGATCGTTGTCTCTGTTAAAGCTTTCCGCTTCTGGTCGTCGTGGTTGTTGCCATCATGAGACAGGAGAGGATTTTAACATTAACGTAGATTAGTACACACACATGTGTGATCTGAGACACATCACTAGTGTGTGTAGCGTGGACAGAGGCACAGGTGTTTTGCTGAACGTAAATGTACTACATTTACACTATTACCTCACAGAATCCGTGTAAATCGTCTAAACAATGATTATTAAGGCTGTGAATTAAGGCTGTGACTTCCAACTCTACAGCTCCTCTCCTGTCTACAGCATTTCCCTAAAATGTGGGCTGCCTCTAGTGGACTGTGATGGTACTGCAAGTGGGCTTTGAATTGTCAGTTACAATAAACCATTTTAATTGTTTTTTTTTTTTTACATTAAGGTTAAAAATACTATGAAATATAAAAAAATTTTTAAATTTACATTAAAATAATAAAACAGTTTAATTACATTTTATGTTTATAGCACTAAACAAATGGACATTGCCACAGCCTAAAAATAATAAAAACTAAAGATATACATGTTTAAAAGGACATGTATTTATTTCTAGCCAAATCAGTTTATCCCTAACAAGAATATATATATGTTCTGAGGATCTTTTCTAATAATAATTATTATTTCTTTTTTAATTATTATAATAATAAAAAAAAAATCCTTGACAGTTTACTCACTCGGACGGAGCCGTGTTCTCGTGCTGAAGTCCAGGAGGAGTTTTCTGGGTTCTCAGTGCGATGTCAGCATTCTTCAACTCCTGCACAGAAGGAAAAATTCAAACCTTACAAACGACCGATTTTAGGTAGAAAGACACGAGCTGGAAATAAAGTTAGATACAAAGTGTAATTCTGTAACAGATGGAGCTGCGTGAACAAAGGGCGTTAATTTATTTCATCACACGTCACGCGTCTCTGAATCTCAGCACAGACATGAATCAGAACCACAGTTTCTCACAGCTTCCCTCTCTGTCTGAACATATGCTTGTAGGTTTTAAGATTTTTGCTCCCACACATTTAGATAAATTTTTCCCCCCAAAAGAAGTTTTTTTATGTGCTTTAGTTATCTAGTATGTAAAAAAAGTGTGATGTTAATCTAACGTTCCTAACCTAAACCTCTGTAGAGATATTCACATGGTGTTAGTCTGGATGAGGTGACGTCTAAAATAATTCCTTAACACATCTGATCTGAGACTGAGACTGCAATCTAAGTGGGTTACGAACAGCATTTAATCTCATGATCGTGTTTCCATGGCGATGTTGTGCCTATAAAACTGGATGTCGCATAAAAGCAAAAAAAATTCTTTTTATTCAGCAATGAACACATTTTGGAGTTAAAACCCTCTTCCCTGGATTGTTGTGGCGTGTTGTTTCTGCCTGAAGTTAGCATTGAGGTCTTACGTTGTTTATACGATGCATGTATGTATAAAACAAAAAACATATACAGTGTAACCTCGGTTCATGAACGCCCCAGAGTACGACCAAATCAGTTCACGACCAAAGAATAAGTTTAAAGTTTGTCTCTGTTCACTGACTCGATCTCTGAATGCTACCCAGAAACGTCCATCCCAGGCTGCCGTTATCAGCTGAATGAAGGCATGAGGGCGTCACCCAGCATCAGTGAGCTCAGCCTGGATGCCACATACGAACCAGAGGCCAAGAAAAAAAATAAAATAGAGAGAAAACTCCCTGAAGAAGATTGACCCAGTGTTATTATGGAAGAGGACTCTCCCTCCAAACACTAACCTCCATCCCCGTTTCCGTAACCGAGTTCGGTATATTCGACCAAATCGGGTCCAAGTGAAATGGGGTACATTTCAGTTTTTTCCATGGGAATGAAAACATCCCAAACAAAAAGTAAATCTGAGTAAATGTTGACAAATACATAGTGGCAAGCAAATGTTTGGGCACCCTTGGTCAAGATTTTTGGTTATTTTCTACAATTTTAGAGTGAAAACAGGGAAAGCATCACCTGGCAAAAGAATGGGAACCCCAGGAGACTTGAGCTCTCAGTTTACTTTGACCAAGGTATAGGACCTTAATTAGCCTGTTAGGGTCATGGTGCATGGTTAGGAAAGGTCAGGTGATACCAGAGGTGGGACAAAGTCATTGTTTGGCAAGTCACAATTAAGTCTCAATTCATTGCCCTCAAGTTCCGAGTCAAGTCCCGAGTCAAGACAGGCAAGTCCCAAGTCAAAGGCCAACAAGTCTCAAGTCAAGTCCAAAGTCCTACGGTTTGACTTTCGAGTCTTTTCAAGTCTTTTTAGCAGAAAAATAAAATGTATACAGATTATGTATGGTTGTAAGATCTGTATTTATTAAACAAACCTTTTTTTATGAAAGAACATTGCTCAGATACATAAAAATACAAATGTAATTTTCTGAAAAAGTGCTGAACAGTGCTGCGTCTCGTCTCCACAGCATATTGCACAAGAACGAGTTGACCTTGTATTGCAAAACAGGTCTGAAAAACTGAACCAACTTTCTGAAATTGTCTTCACCTGAAATGATTGTTTCAAAACTAAAATATATCCTTAAACTAAAAACCATGCCTTCACCCTCAAAACATGTACTTGGATGAAGAGAGGATCAAAAATATAGTCCTCCAAACAGTTTTACTTTACTTAAATGTATCACCACAAAAAAATGTACTTTTCAGTATGTTTAACTACTTTCAAAAGTGTAACCAGAACCTTTTCAAACATGTCTCCACTTTATAAAAGAAAATCACACCCCAAAAATCAGTGTCCTGACTCTCCAAAACTCTTTGTCACAAAATATCCACAGTTTTGCAAAACAGTCCTTTTTTAAGTTTTCAAACATTTTTTCTAACAATGTTTTCACATATCCATAGAGAGACTGGTGTGTGTGTGTGTGTGTGTGTGAGAGAGTTTGAGAGAGAGAGATGAGTGATTGTGTGTGTGGTCCCGTTTGTGTATGTGTGTAGGACTGCTTGTGTATGGGTATACAGTGTATATGGGTCGTACAGTGTGATCGTACAGAAGCCTGGGCTCCAAAAAATATCAGGTCTTTATTAGAAAGGCAGAGTGGGTAGGGGTAGAGAGAAAGAGAGTGAAAGAGAGAGAGAAAGAGAGATTAGAGGAGGGGGTGGGGGAGGCAAATACATGAACACACCTAAAAATCCACGATGGACTACTTTAAAAAAAAAGAAATGTTTGGTCATGGCCCTCACAGTCTCCCCACCTACACATGAAAATCTGTGGATAGACCTCAAAAGAGCACGCACCAGGAATCTCACTAAACTGGAAGAACGGACGAAAATCCCTCAAACACAAACTGAAAGACTCCTGGCCGGCTACAAAGAGCATTTACAAGCTATGCTACTTTCCAAAGGGGTGCTACTAGGTACTAACTATGATTTGGGTGCCCAAACCTTTGCTGCGGGTCCTTGTCCCATTGTTATTTTGAAAATGTAAAAGATGAAAATAAATGAAATTATTTTGTTTAAAATATAATGGAAAAGTGTCATCTGTAACTTTATGCCTTTTGGAGATAATTTCATCTTCCACCTGCTTAACTCTTTACATTAATCTTGACCAAACTTTGGCATGTCACTGTGTGTGTGTGTGTGTGTATAAATAAATGGATCTTTACGGATCTGTTTTTGCATATAATCATTGAAAAAACTATTCTTAAAAGAGATAGATGGATAGAGGATGTAAACCTGTGTTTTTTCTTTAGGATTTACTGAGGCAGATTTCAGACCTGCTGAACCCAGACGCAGTTCCTGATAGTTTCAGGTCTCAGGAGAAAACTAATCTCTTAAACATTACACAATCATTTCGAGTGTTTCTCCACACTGAGAGCTCAGCTGTGACCGGTAGCGTGCGCCCCCTCTCTCTTTCTCTCCGTACCTGCGCCGTTTCCATCTTCAGCTTGTCTATAGACAGCGCGTTCCTCTGCAGGCCGCTGGCGCTGACCGACAGCAGCTGCTTCAGGCTCTTGATGTCGTCCTGCACCTTCAGCATGGCTTTAGATGACATGCGGCTGATCTCCTCCTGAACCTGCTTCTGCTCCTTAACGAACTTCCTACACACATGAACAAACACGGGAAAATGTAATGAGTTATTTCTTAGAGTAAAAATTCCTGGTTTTCTCCAGATCAACTTAAGTTTCCTAAAGGAGACATGTGACGATATGATTTAAACACCAATGACGATTAAAAGACCAACCAAAGTCAAATAAACCATTTCAAAATATATATTTATTTAGTTTATACTCTAGACAAATTATATTAACTTACTAAACACAACCCGGCCTCATTTATCTGATTACATAACTGATTAACTGATACAAACAGAATTATTTATAATTATTTTGTTTTCAGACATATTTTGTTTGTCATATTTTATTTATCGAGTCTAACAGCAAATAAAGGCACAGATCTCATTAAGATGCTGGGTGCCAATATTTATCAGCACAATTATTTAAAAGCACTAGTTCTCATGCATTTAATTCCTTAAACTCAGAAAAACCTTCATATCCCACCCCTGAGTGTGTGTGTGTGTGTGTGTGTGTGTGTGTTCACTCAGAAGAATCCTAAATTGTGTAAACCTCCATCTGATCAACTTCAAATAATATGACCTGCATGGATCACTGAACTGCTAGATCTGAAATATACCGTCAGAGTTAATGCTAATGCTAAGGAGGTTTAGAGTGTTTAACAAAAGAACAAACAAAAAAACAAACAAATAAACAAACTGAACATACTGGAAGTTGTCAACGTCCTGGCAGATGGGAGCGGGCAGGTTTTCATCTTTCAGTGCTTTACTGTCTCTACAAGAAACAAACAGAAATTGTGACCAATCAGAGCAGAGCAAAATACAAGCATGCTGTGAGAGAGAGAGAGAGAGAGAGAGAAAGAGCGCGAGTGTGTGGATTTAACTCACTCAGGTCGAGCTCCAGATAATTTATCACTTTTCTTCTCTGACGAGGCGCTGAAGTCGACTCCACCCAAACCCACACTGGGCGCCGGGGCAACCGGAGCCGTGGACGCTATAGAGGACGAGAGCAACCCACCTAAAGTCAGACCTCCGCCTAGAGTCGACTGTCCAAGACCTGAAACATGGAGACACAACGTGGTGAGGAAGCTGAAGAAGGTTAGAGCAGAAGGAGCTCAGAATGGTGAGGAGGAGGGAGGAGACATGTGGAATTAGGGCATAGCTAGAAAGCAAAAAAACAAAAAAAACACTACTACTATTAATAATAATAATAATAATCTCAAGTCTTCATCACACTTATTGCAAAGAAGCACCCACTGATTGTATTACTCTCACAGGACGCCATGTTGGAATGACTAAACACGCGTTGTCTGTTCTGGAGCACACGCTGGTGTACACGCTGCCGCACATGCCGTTTGCGACGAATAA
>JAOVVB010000027.1:879332-892775 GCA_028570985.1 Heterobranchus longifilis | reverse complement strand
GAGTGCAGATCAATCCCTGCTATCCGTTATCACCCAGATGAGGATGGGTTCCCTGTTGAGTCTGGTTCCTCTCAAGGGTTCTTTCTCAAGGTCAAGCAGCTATATTTCCTTTTTAATGTATCCAAACACTATTATTTACGCTGTGTAATTTATGTTGCTTATTGTTTAAATGTCACGTCTCGTACAGAGATTATCTTTTTTTACTTCACGCTCCAGTCCAGCAGGTGGCGATGTTGCATCAACTGCATATAATCTCAAAAAGAAGAAAATCAAGAAGCAATAATTTTGTAAAATGTGAATTTTTTCCAAATACTTTGTGGAAGATTAAAGCGGTTTGTTTTTTTCTTTACAGAAAAAAATCTGAGGGACGTTTAGAAATTTTGTCAATTTTAGACTCTTAATGTAATTTTACCTAATAAATTTAAAAGTGTGAATGTATTTTAAATCAAAAGCTGGATGTTTGATCTTATTTGATCAAAATAAAAATCAGTTACATTGCACACAATTAAATGTATTAACTGTATAGGAAACAGAGGAAGTGCTTCTGTATAAAAAAAAAACTATTCAGGGGCGGGGTTATGCTTAAAAGCTACAGCTTTGACCCCAGTCAAGTTTGTTATGCAACACTGCTGTTGTCATGGTAACATTACACAACTGTATACAGTATGTCTGATCTTTCATCTGCTGGTGGAAAATATGTAGTTGTGAATTAGGCCCCTGATATTATGGGATGTACAGAGGACATGGGGACGATTTCGCATATTCATGTGTAGTCATGGTAACTGGCATTTTTAACGAGGATTAAATTTTCTGAACCTGATGCTATTTTTAGTCGCTACTTGTACATTAACATCGAAATCACTTCTTTTAGTTTCATTTAAAGGTCCAGCGCTTCGCTCTCCGCGTCTCACAGAAGGTTTTACGTTTCTCGTCGCCGACCAAAGACGTGAAGGTTTACAAACATGTCCACTCCTGCCGCATGCCAGTCGAGCCTCGGCAGCTCTGCGCCCCTGTCCCGCTGACCTTTTACCTTTAAACTCATCACACACAGAAGAACACTATAAATCCACAGCTGTCACTGTGTCCTGCTGCAGGCATAACTTTCACACACTGCATTTCATCACCTCTACACACACACAAACACACACACACACACACACACACACACACAAACACAAACACACTTCTCCCATTCCAGCTCATGCAGTCTGTGCGTATGCATCTTCATAAATAATTACACACCAGGCATGTGGATGTGACGAGTGTGTTTGTGTGTGTGTGTGTGTGTGTGTGTGTGTGTGATGCATGCAGACACAGCAAGACAAGCACTATGAGGATTTAATGTTTATATAATTATATAGAGAAAAGCTAGCAAGTCAGCAAGCGACAGACAGATAGAGAGAGACAGAGAGACGGAGGAAGAGGAGGAAGACGAAGGCTCCGTGTTCAGTACTGACCCTGGACAGCTGGAGGACGAGCTGCTCTTTCAGAGCTTCGGGACACGTGTCGAGCTGAGCGCGCTGCTCGGACAACACTTCGGCCAGACGCTCGAGTTTAAGCCGCTCGGCATCGAGCTGGGCTTTGTCCTTCGCCGCACACGCGCACACACACACACACACACACACACACACACACACACAGGGCAGAGGCGTTAGTGCAGGGGCAGGTATGGAGCCTGGGGTTAGTCACAAACATCAGCAATGAAACATGAAGGAAGAGCATGATGATGATGATGATGATGATGAGGACGAAGATGATTGAGTGATGATTATATGGAGTATAAAAGCCGAAAAAAAAATGAAATCGATTAGTGTGTATTTATGTATATACGTTTTGAGCCATTAACACTAGAACACAATTATTATTTTTTTTTCTGAATGCATTTAATGCAGTGGATCAGAGTCTCGGGTAAACTCCGCCTTTTATACATCCTGCATGTGGTGTCATTCATGAAGGAATAAGCTACAGTGGGATGCAGCAGATCATCTGTTCCCTCCCTAACATTGATTATTTTCCCGTAACAACACGTCCCTAAGAGCTTTATTGCTCATACGTCACAGCACTTCACACACACACACACACACACACACACACACCACCTGCATAAACTTCATCGTTACAATATTTGTGTTTAGAGTCTCTGTGAATGAGCTGTTACTATAGAAACGATAATGTAGTAATAATAGTGCATTAATATAAACCTGCTCGACTGTCAGTGCTACCGGTTATAGAGAATTAATCAACACCTTCCTCTGACCAATCAGAGCGCAGAACTCTATCGCTGTGGTGTGAGAGTCTCTTGTGATTGGCAAGTCAGTGAACTCGAGTGTTCAAACAGCTGGAGGTGTAAGTGCTTGACCTTGCTTTCACACACACACACACACACACACACACACACACACACACACACACACCTTCTGAGTAGATGATATAATACAGTGTGAAACGGATAGACGGGAGATTATCACCTGCGACTGAGACCGATGAGCTGCCAGGAACTTTATATGTACTGTACTTATGTTGTGTGTGTGTGTGTGTGTGTGTGTGTGTGTGTGTACACGCTTAGTGAACTACCTGCGACTTTTCCGTGTGCACCTTCTTCTCCATGTCAGCCATCTTGTCCTTCAGCTGCTCCAGAGTCTCCTTCTCCTGCTGCAGCTGCGCCGCCTCTGCCTCCTGCTCGCCTTCTAACAGAGCGCGCTCCACCTCCATCTACACACACACACACACACACACACACACACATAGAGCTAAATTAGCACAATTATTAACAAGTACAATTTTCAGTTTAATCCAAAACTATTAACTGTCGTTAAAATTAATCTGACGCTGTACATTTTTAAATTAAGACAATATTTTTTCAAAAGTATTAGCACACCATTACATTTACCATCCAGGAAAGCCCTTTATACAAGTTCAGAGAAAGATGTAGAGGATCTTGTTCATGTTGAACTTTTTACCTCCTACAGCCTGTTGTGTTGATTTAGAAGTTTGTTTGAAGTTGTTAAAGCTCCATTCATGTTCGAACTTTTTAATTTTTTAAAATAAAATATAAATATTTAATTTTAAATTAAAATATAATTTTCTCACGATCAGGGCCATAAACTTTAAATCGTTATATATGTAATGACATTATCCCATTCTCCTGATGGGTGCCAATATTTCTGAAAACCATAAACACCATAGCTTGGTTCATTTATAGCAATACATTTCTGGATCCAAACTTTTTAAAGCTTCCTCCACTCAGCTACACTTATTGTTTATTATAATTATTTTTTACACAAGACGGTGACGTCATTAACGACCTGTAATAAACCTAATGAATTCCAGGACGAGCTCACCGTCTGAGAGCCGTTTCACACAGCCATAAAAGATCTAATTTTCCCTGATTAGGATCTCATAAAGAAGCTGCCTGCTGTAAAACCACTGACTGCTGGAGAAAGCTCGAGGTTTGAGGGTAAGAAATAAATTCCTCCTCCAACAGGAGCAAACAGGACCTGAAGGTACCGGTCCCTGGGGAAAGTGGGCTAAATCGGCACAGCTCGCTCTCACACCTGAGGGATGAAGATTTATATCAGAGTTAATCAGGCCATGTGCCAGCGTTTGGAATCTACAGCCAGCTGCAGCGTTCACACCGCGCTCACGTACCTGGTGACTCACAGGAGCCCTGACAGACTGGACCGACCGTCCCCCAACTCTCTAAATGATTCACTCATCCACAGACTCACTGACTCGCTGGGTGACTCTCCGAATCACTGACCCCCCCCCACTCTCCCACACGCTGACACTCAAACACAGGTGCAATCAGTCACGACCCACCAAATCTCTCACCATTAACAGACTCACTGACCGAATCACTTATCGATTCACTGAATCACTCGCACACGACTCACTCAGACACACTACCTCTCTCCACCATGGACTCACTGAATCATCAACTCACTTAAAGCATCACACACCGAATCACATTCTCCCCCACTCACTCTCTCACTCTCTCACTCTCTCACTCACTCACTCTTGCACTCTCTTCACTCCTCTTTACCTCTTGGACTGATTCGTCCAGCTGGTTGTCCAGCTCTTTGATCTTCTGCTCCAGCTCCTCCATGTTGTTCAGCACCTGGATCCTCTCCTCTTCGATAAGCGTCAGTTCCTGCTTCAGCCGCACCTCCTCTTCTCCGAGCACCTGCTGATGACATCACATCCTCAACACTCCCATCATATGACATATGAATAATGACATTTAACAAGAAGAATGATGCTGCGGTAAATTGTTATATCAATTTTACTAATAACTGATTCTATGTGTATTAGAAAAACTGGGACATTAATCCTATTAAATGTAACTTTGTACTTTACTGCACAGTACTACAAACTAAAAATGAAACCTAATGAGGCCCTGATGCTGCGTTTTTTCCCAGAAGAGACAGTATCGCTCCATTTCCAAAAACTGATTAAATCTAAGACATTTCTTGAGCTGGAATTTAGCAGCAGATTTTAAGGAAACTCTGATCCTGTGCCAGCAGGCCATCACAGCCTGGGTTTTCCTTTTAATCTAATAAAGCCGATGTCTACACCCGCTGCCTGCTCTTTGTTTTAGCCCCGAGAGACGCAACTACAGCAGTTTAGTGAGCAAAGCACCGCATAGCTCCATCAGGACGCGTGGGAAAAACCGAGGAATATATCCGAAGAACGAGAACTTCTTTAAGTAAAGAAAAGTCGTCAGGCCCTGGATTTATTAACCCTTTAAAACAGAGAAGTCTGTATGAAACTGATTAGAGAGCCACATGGACACATGAATGGGAAATCTAGCTAATTGTTTTATACGAGGCTGTAAACATGTTTATTTCTGTTGTAAAGTTGTACATTTTACCATGAGGCTTTATGGGGACTGAGCCCCCGGTGGACATTTGAGGAACTGCACATTTTAGCACTTCCGAGTTGGACCCGTTGTTCAGAACCAGACGTTGTCTCATAAGAACAGCACATCTTATAGCTGGAACGTTTGGTGCTACATGCTATATTAGAAACATTGTTAAAAGAGGATATTAACTAGCTAACTAGCTTACCAGGTGCTAATATAGCAAGTTAGCTACTACTTTAATCCAAAATATGGGAGTGTTTAGTTTTCTGGAAGGCTGGCTAATGGATTCACGATTCATCGATCTCATTTCTGGTTGTTTTTGTGAATTAGAAATGTTTTTACGTAGTTTTATGAGCCACCTGTTGGCCTTTGGTTTAAAGAAACGATCCATTAAGTGAATAACATAAGCACTAAAAACATGCACATGGTAATTTAGTGTGTGTGTGTGTGTGTGTGTGTGTGTGTGTGTGTGCATGCGTGTATACAAATAAAATGAAACTAGATTACACACTGTGCGTGACCTCTGTATACTGGTACAGTGATGTTTATCTGAATTCAGCAGAGTTTATATAATGGCGCGAGTCTCAGACCTTCAGCAGGACGATGTGAAGAGAGACAACGACAGCGAGGAGGAAAAACGTCGAGACAGACGGAGAAAAAACAAAAGAAAGAAAAAAAAGCAGCTTTGAAGCAGATTTATGGTGCATAGAGAAATCATTTCCAGCATTTCGTGCTGCATGTATGGATTACAGATGTTCACTTCAGATGGATGAAAAATTAAAGGAACAAAAAAACAACATAAAGTGTCCATGCAACTTATTCTACTACACAAACTCCAGACTTGGAGTGAACCCTCAATCTCTTAGAAAAACATACACGTAATGCAATTATCCCCTTTAGCCCCTCCCCCTTTCCGGCACATTCCTGTGTGCGCTGGTGTGTGTGTGTCTGTGTGCGAAGCAATGAGTGTGTGTGTGTGTGTGTGTGTGTGTATACACATGCCTAAAAAGGTCATACACAGAAAGGACGTGACCTGGAAAGTCTCAGGAGGTCTAACAAAGGGGTTGTGCAATTAAACTACAGGAGAGGCTACGAAGCTAGCAAAGCAAACAGAAATCAAAAAAACTTCAGAGGCTGATTGTGACTCTAGCAGGAAAGTGTTACGCGTCCCAGCAGCCACTGCACTAATATTTCCTGCCAGAATTACAGCTATGAGTTTGTTAAACAGTTAAGTATGTTTTATGGCTAGCTATGTTATTTATAAATCATCACAAAGCTTCAGCTGACTATTTTAAGTTGGTGTCTGGTATCCTTTGGGAATACTTCTACACCACGCCACTAGAGGGCAGCCTCCTTTGAATTTTAGATACCACATAGTTCATATGATCGTATTTATGTTCATATCTTTCCCAAAACACACACAGAGATACGATGCACTGATAACATGGGAACTGCTTAGAGTCTAGCTAAGTGTATAACAAATGTCAATTATTCAGTGGGCGGGGCCTATTAACGAAAGCCCTGTCTGAAATCCTACCTTGCTATTCCGCATCTGTCGAGGAGACGGGCTGGGGGCGGAGCCGTGAAGACTCCCAGCAGGCGACTCCGCCCTGATATCTCTCTGACCGCTGGAACGACGCTGGCGTACCTGCCGCTCCTCCATGACCTGGCATTCCAAAGCACCCGAGCCGTATCCGTTCTCCGCAGAGTCGGAAAATATGGACTCGTCCTCGGACACCTGCAGCTTCTCCAGCTCTTTATTGATCTTCTGGAGGTCGGCCACGGCTGAGCCGCTCTGATCTCGCTCCGAGCACAGACTCAGGATGGTTTCCAGACGCTGACGCTCCTGTAGGAAGGAGAGATGGTGAGAATAATAAATAATAATAATAATTAATAATTTCAAATCCAACAGAGCACCATTAATAAAGAATATACCGGGTTAAACGGGGGTTAATCATAAGAAGAAACCCTGTGACTTTGAATATGACGCTGCCACCACCGGGCTTCACAGGAGTGATGAACATGAGCTGCGTACACATGGACAGTATTTCTTCAAACTGATAAAAAAAAAATCAGATTCCACTGTTTACACTGTTTTAACTGTTTACATGGACGCTGATCTGTTAATCTGACATGCGCAAAGCGGCTCTACTCGCGGTGAGGTGTTTAATCATAATATAACAGAAGAAGAAGAAGAAGAAGAAGAAGAAGAATCGGTTATTCTTTGAATCTTTTTTCCGATAAATCCTGCCTTCTGCGTTACGACTGGTTACAAGAACTCAGACTTATCTATGATTGGTTAAAGGCTATAATGCGTATTAAATGTGAGCCAATCAGAGCGCCTTCCGCAGTCAGAGAGTCTGAAATAGAGACTGGAAGGCGAGGGATGTTTGTTCTCACGGATCAGGAATGGAAGCTGAAGTCACCTAATGTTACCCCCACATGGGGCAAACGTGTGAAGGAAGAATATATTTATCCCGACAAGAGAGAAACGTTCGGATCAATTGTTTACATGGATAATATTCACTTATTGAAAGGATTATTACAGGTTTACACCCAACCTCATTCGGATCGGGTCAGAGTGTTCTGATTATTCTCATTATTATCGGAGTATTAGGATCCATGTAAGCTCCACCTACTATTGCGTTTTTGTCAAACGTAGCATTATCGCGCGTAATGGAAAAGTGCATGGGGATCAAAACTTTTGCAAGGCTCAAATAGTTGACCTGATCCGAACACCAGCTTTAAAGTAGGTATAAATTGAACACATTGTTCCCCAAGAAAATAAATTATATTTCTGCACAGACCTTTGTTATTATTTTCTTGTCCCTTATAACATTTTCATAACACTCAGAATGACGCTCCACATCACACACACCACACACGGCGGCTAAATCACGAGTCGATTACTCTTCCAGGCATGTCCTCTGCGTCATGTGGTCAGAAAACTTTCCCTCCCTGCTTAATACAAAACATTATTCTTGTGATCTCACAGAACCGACGCTAAACCTGGAGCAGAGACAGAGAGCGTTTAAAAAAAAACTACAACAACAACAAAAACCCACTCCACTCCCGCCACGAGAACAGGGACACGCTCCCATGGGACGCTGCTTTGATGCTAATTAACAGGCCGGAAAAGGCCTGCGTTCGGCCACTTCTATGAAAATAAACTATGAAATGCAAACACCGCGGCTCACGCCTACGTTTGAACTCCGAGCCAGGACCAGCACCGACGATCCAGCAGATGTATACTGATTTATACAGATGTGCACGGATGATTCGGTCCATATAGCGTCAAAAGGAAACTGTAATAAAACCCAGAAACACTTAATGTATCACTGATGTTTAAAATAACGTAAGAAATGTGTTTCACAGACTCAGAGAAATCTGTTCAAACAAAAACCAGGATTCTTGTAATGATAATTAACATCTGGATTTGGATTGGTCGGAAGATCTTGTGCTGTGTGCAACATACTGTACACTACGCTGCAATCACCTAAGGATATTATTAAACATACTGTACGTAGGTTACTCTTATATCTTTGCACTCACCATGCCCACGATGCCTGAGGTCAGGACGTCCAGGTGCATAGCGACGACCACGAGAGAAAGAAAAGTGACCGGAGCACCGATCGACGCTGGTGCTAACGAGAGCGCTCAATCTGCACAGAAAGGTCCGGCGTATCTAACCGAGTGGGCAGCGAGTGAAACCTCATGCCACCTAAAACAGACCTGGCACTGGGTGGCATGGAGACATAAATATACCAGCAGAGTGATTTAATCCTTCCGCTTTCTCCTGTGTCACACGGTTAGGAAGTTCAAGACAGCAGCTGGTTCAGCTCCACTGGAGAGCATTATTAAAGCTGTGTGTGTCTGTGTGTGTCTGTGTGTGTGTGTGTGTGTATAGAGTGTATATACACCGGACACCCCCCCACCGAGCAGATATACCCAACCACCTCAAACATAAATAGCTCTTCACAAGTTCATCTTTCGTCTCAGTGTTGAGATCCGATGTGTTTAAAAAGGTTTCTGACACACATACGTGTGTGTGTGTCTGTATAAGTGTGAGCACATGCTTAATTATATGACATCATGAGTCAGGGTTTGAGCCGTGATCCCAGTGATGAAGAGCAATTTCTCTCAGGAAAAGCTGATCTATAACTTTTTTATTATTTATTTATTTATTCGATATTTATGCATTTAATTGTTTGACATAAATACGCATGATGCTCTAACAGCACACACCCTGACTCTTAACACAGGCTAGTGAAAGCACATCTGATGGTGTTTTTATCTGGCTGTCATGTTGGTATTCATATACACACACACACACACACACTCACACACACACACTCACACACACTTACACACACTCACACACACACTTGTGCGTCTCCACCTGCACCCTAACTAGTGTTTACTCTCTTCAGGAAAAGCCTCTAATCCAGAACCATAATGTTCCACCACAACTACAGGGTTGTAAAAGCTAATGAGCGAGTAGCCCGGGCTTCTGGGTTTGGATCGAGCTCAGAAAGGGGGCGGGGCCACAGGTGGCCTCACAAAGAATAATCCATAAGTAAGCTGAGAAGAAAGTCGAGAAAACACCACCCGAGTCTCATGAGAATCCTGCTCGGCTCGGCGGAGAGGCCAGATTAGGAGCGCCAGCGTAGGGAAAACCGCCAACTCACGCCGCCCCACCGCGGGCCTCCCAGAGAGAGTGTTTTTTGGGCGGCCGCACTCGCAGGGCCTCGGTTTGCGGTCCGGGGTCGCCTATTAATAGGAGGAGTGGGCGACTCCACCTTAGCCTGAATCGCCTGTTCTTCCCACTACAGAGAAAGCATCAATACTTATATTTCCCAGCGTCTGTGTGCCATTAAGACTGGAATTTCATATTGTGTGTGTGAACGCTTTTTACAAAAGAGATTAATTCGTAGGCAGGTGGGCCTCTCCCTTCCTGCTCCCCTCCCAAAGCCAGATTTCCACTCTGTGGGATTCCTCATGGATGTTTTTTTCTGTGAAGGCAAACTGCAAGTTCAGCTGTTATTTCCATTCGGCTGCTGCTTGTGAGAATCTCCTCACGCCACGACAATACGTACACTGCTTTGTATTTGTTAAAAACGCCCACACGCTGTACTTTTTATCCACTCTAATAGCACTAAACAGCTCTCGTACCATCGCTCGCATCGCAGCTCAACAAGTTACTAAGGAACTACAGCACGTTTCCTGTTGGAAAGGTTCACCTCTGACACTGTAGACTCCTTCCGTAAATAAATAAATGTTTCCTTCTTGTGTGTCTGTTTTTTTTGTTTTGTTTTGATCACCAAGTTACGACTTTTTCAATACAGAGGAACTCACTGAAGTTTTGTTAGAAGCTAAAATGACAGTAATTACGATGCAATTTGTTGGAGTTGTTAAGAGATCTAGCAGCAGATCTGAAAGAAACATTCTTGATCTTGCTAACGCTTTTGCTTCATCATCATGATTGTCGCCTTCTTCTTAATGTCTGTACTAAAGTCGCTAGATCAAATTTAGGATTAGGTAGTGTCCATGCTCGGCAGCCAGAATTCTCATTTCCTAACAACGCTGTTTTCTCAATTACTGTGTGTTTCCCTGTCAAAACAAACGATCGTAAACAAACACGTTACTAGTTCGATATGACTTTTTAATTTAATATTTTTTTTTTTACACATTTCCTCACCAGTCTCTCCACTTCCTGCTCGCGAAGTCTCTCGTCTCTCTGTCTCTGATGATAATCCTGGAGTTCTTCTTTCCCGCTGAGAGAGCTGATGCTGCCCTTCCTCTCACGAAATCCGCCCTGTGGACCGATCCCGGCTTTTCCGAATGACTGCCTTCTCTCACCCAGACCCAGATCCAAGACTGTTGAGGATGCACAAGCTATCTGCTTCTCCAGATCTGAGTAGGAGCTGCTGGAGGTCAGGCTCATTTTCTTGGCCTGACGTGGGCTGGTTGTACCACCTGATGGTACGATAATTTCCTGACGTACGGGCACTTGTTTGGAAATAGATCTGTTGGACAAGGAAATGGAGACTACCTCAGGGTGCCCGTTTTGGTGACTGGACTCGTGGGTGGGTGAGGAGCGGGACCATGGTAGGCCGAGAGGAGTGAGGTGGGACTCCCCCGGGCGGTAGAGTCGGGGTAGGGAGCGGCTGTGAGCGGATATTCCCATTCCTGTAAGAGAACCGGCTGAGTACTTCCTTTGGCGTGGTGCTGGAATTGGGTGTCCTGCTTCCTCGCGGTGTAGCCTGCGTGCTAGTCGTGGACTGGAGGGCATGCTAGCTGCTCCGCTTCCACTGCCTGGGATCGCTCGAATGGCATCACTTGCTGTAGAACCGGAACCATTCCACATTGATAAGAAAGAACTTGATGTTTGGCCCCGTCGTCCATCTGAAGAAGCAAGGAGGCTATCCTGGGACTGGTTCCGCGTCATTGGCCGTGAAGGAGGAAGTGAGGAGTTGTATTCCCGCTGGTCACTGCGTCGTGGCGACGGAGGGACACTGTTAGATGACTGGGTGTGGACTTTACCCGAAAGAGGCGGGCGGTCAGATATGTAGAGTCGCCTTGCTTGGTCCTGATAGGGAGATATTGGGCTTGACAAGGATATGGGTGACAAGGAGTTGGGCGTCGAGGGCGGGGACTGGGTCATGCTAAAGTAGGAGGGGTTACTATCCCCGTTGGTCCGCAGGCTGTTCTCAAGGGCTTGTTTTTTCCTCTGTAAAGTGTCCATTAATTCCCGCAGCTCGGAGACGGACCGCACGCCTCGGGAGCTGGGTCCGCCTACGCTGGAACTGAAATCGCTGCTGAACTTCATATAATCTGAGAGAAAGAAAGAGAAAAAAAACGCAATACGTAAGTGAGACGTGTGATGCTGAGGACAGCATTATTACATAACTTTTAATAAAAGCCAAAGTGTCAGGTGATCCAAAAAAAAAAGGGAGCGGTTTTTCAGGAAGCTCATCTGAGACTTCCCTCCACTGCAGAAACAACAGAAACCTACCTTTTAATGATCCGCAAACCAGACCTTAATCTCAGCAATTTTAGCTTCTAAATATAGAAATAGACTCAAGGTCCATGTAGAGCAAAACATTTCTGTTCGAGCCACACACATGCTGCAGTAAGCTGTAGCTCTTTTTTCTTTGTCAGGCTGTTCAAATAAAGCTTTCCTGTCCGGCCCACCTAGAAAGCAGCCGGGCCAAAGATGGACAACAGAACAGTTAAACACGTGGGCTCTGTTGCTCTCGCTCTTGCACACACACACACACACACACACACACACCCTCGCCGTCTGCACAGTGTATTCGGACCAGCTTCTCCACGCATTCCTACAAGACGGTGCAGACAGATCAAAGGAAATCCCAGACACAAGACACATACCAGAGCAAAGCAGAACCTTACACCAGATTTTACAGAATGTTATATAGGGGAAGGAGAGTCCAGAAGATATTGTGCTGGTTCTTTGGTCGGTCGCGGGGTTCGATGTTAAAAAGCAACTTGAAGGTGTTAAAGAATTCCAGTCGCTCAGATGGTGCCATAGAAAGAAGAATTCAAATTTGTACTCTAATGGGGCTCTTTTCAGGATCTAAAGTGTTGAGACCCCAAAACTCAAAAGTTCCTAAAAAGTTCCTAACACCAGTGGTTAGCGTTTCACCGAGACTTCGTCAAGTTCGACAATAAACCCAATCGGTAAACAGACATTCCACTGATACTGCCTGCAAACATGTTTCTTTTTGAGACAATATCTCTTAAAAATCAGCTGAACTTTTAAGGCTCTTAAAAGCGTTTCTGCACTTCAAAGGATTCTATTGTGGCTATACACAACACACACACACACACCTGTCCAGAATGAAGAAAGAAGCCTTGATTACCTGTAACTGAACCTGATTTACAACCCCCACCCCAACAACAAGGGCTCCCCATGAGAGCTGTTTGAAATTCAGGATACAAGTACTATACAGGTCCATGGGGGTTGATGTGGTAAATGGGGGTGGGTAATGAGATTATAGTGGCTGGGGTGGATGATGTGTGGTGTGTGTGTGTGTGGGGGGGGTCTGTTAGCTTGGGTGGGTGGGGGACATATAGTGTGAGCTTCATTACCTGTGCTGTAGACCAGCGGGGACACGGGACTCTTCTGAGGAAGCATGCTCTTTATCCGACTGGCCTCTTCTGGATGGTTAAAACGGAAGAAGTAGGATTTACCCAAACACCGAGAATAACCTGGGGAAAGAAACAAAAGCACAGGAGGACAGAGTTCAAATAGTAGTCAAATAAACCCGACAGGAACCCTCTGAGAGCAGCTTGGCCCCGTTAGCAGAACCGTAACTCTGCAGCCATCAATCCTGATCGAAACCCACAGCATTAAACGAGACATCAGGGTCACGACCTCGGCATTACCGCAGCCACAGCTGTCCAAACATCTCAGAACTTCTCGCGGAGTCTCTCACCATCAAGTCTGAAGCTAGACAAAGATAACGGCAAATGCACAGAGAAATGCTAGATCTCCATCAGTCACCATCTCCTATCTAATGGGAACGCCAAATTCCAAACTAAATGCCTAAGAAACCCAG
>JAOVVB010000027.1:861248-873904 GCA_028570985.1 Heterobranchus longifilis | reverse complement strand
AGCACAGGGAGAACATGCAAACTCCATGCACACAGAGACGGGAATCGAGCCTGGCCGGGCATTGAACCCGGACCCTGGAGGTGCAAGGTGACAGTGCGAACCACTACACCACTGTGCCGCCCTTCCTAACAACTCCTCAATGTTAAACTGTTTAATTGTGTTTTTAATTAAGGATGGTTATTTATAGGCTTCAATTGTCTGATATACAAATCAGCGCCTTTTAAATTGTGTCTCATTTTGTCATGTCAATGGCCCCGCCCACTTTGCGTCAGTGATATAATTCAAGATTGAGAACTTTCACTGAAAAGTCCTCCTGCTTTTGTTCTTGTCCGGTTTCACCTGCATGTTTGTGTCACACATGAGGATACGATCATAATATCAAATCAAATCAAATCAAATTAATTAAAAACCACAATAGTGTTATGTCTATGAATACACAGCCAGTCAATATTCTGGACGCCCCTTGTAATTCAATGGAACTTATGAAACTTGGAGCAATTCTGAAGACCTCCGGCGCATATGGAATGATGTAATATAGTAAAAAAAAAAAAAAAAACACGCAAAGAAACGAGTCCATTATTCATGAGGATCTTCAAGTGCGGTCGGAAAAAAACATCAAACTCTGCAATGAAGCCGTCTCTCATGAGGAGCGTCAAAGGAACCGAGACGTCGCTCCGCCGCAGAGAGGAGAAGTTCATCACGAGTTCTCAGCTTCAGAAATCAACGCGGTGGGATTAGAGACTGGAGGAACGTCTCACACAGCTCCAGGAGCGCACACAGCTCATCACATCAGAGATTATTTTAAACGTCGGACGCCTTCAGCCTCGTCCTCCAGCGTAGAACATTTTACAAATAAAGACAAACTGTTGAATTAGAAGGTGTGTCCGGTCTCAGGAGTCTATAATGTTTAAAATTTACATTTTTGGGCCACATATAAAATCATCTCTCCAAAACGGCTGAAGTTAGCAACTTGAAATTTTTAGGGAAGCGAGACATTTACATTTTCTGTAAAATAATAATAAAATCTGCACCAGTACTGTGTCTTGGCCGAGTGCTGCACCACGCAATAAAAATCTGATTAAATGGCAAAAATCAAGAACAAGAAAAGATCAGAGTGTGTGCTATGAGCTTGGAGTTTGTACATGACTTGTTGTTCAGATCTTTTCTATTTTCTACTCGTGTTAAGTCGACTGTTTCAGGGTGAATGAGATCATTCTGTGACTCTGTTTAAGGCTTTTTCAAGAAATTTCCAAACTAATTTCACCCTCTGTAGTCATCCAAACACCATTGGACTCGATCCAACCCCCTCCACTACCACCACACACACACACACACACACACGCAGAGACTCACTGGGTTATGATGTAAAACCAAACAACACCGCGGGTAAATATTTAACCGAAGCACTTCATCACTCAGACTGAGAACGAGAATGCGTAAAGAGCAAACAGCGTGCAGCGCAGACGAGAGAAAAAACCCAGACCAGAGATGATGATGATGATGATGATGATGTAGAAAAAAACAGTGAGTAAAGTGGAATGGTGCGGGCTGTAACGTGAGGCCTTCAGCCCTGTACGAGTGGAAGCTCTGAGTCACTGAGAACAAAATCAACCGCTGCTGAAGCCACTCCAGTTACACACACGGCGACGTCCAAGAGCGGTCCTGTCGTGGAAAAACTGCAGATTTTCCAACACACGGCTCTTTTGGCCATTTCGTACGCTCGATGTCATGAAATCAGATCCGCTGTAGGCCTCACTCTGTTTCCCCAAAGCACAGAGTGTACTGTGAGTCTTAACCACCAGGGGGCGACAAACAGGGTTTATGGGTTTATAGCTTCACACTGAGACTCTGGTGCAAAAAAAGTTTCCAAAAATGCAAGGCTGCATGTTTTTAAAAGTTTTTTTTTCTTTTTTTCAAGCAATAAAATTCCTCTAAAGGAAAAAAAAAACAGGAAGGGAATGAAAATGAACAAACAGAGCTGAAGGAAAGGAAAGAAAAGAAAAGGAAAACATGAAGGAAAAGAAATGAACAGAATGAAAGAGACAGCAGAAAGGAAAAAAAAATTAAAGAAATGAAGGAAAGGAAAAAAGCCACTCAAAGACACGGCAATGTCAGGAAAGGAAAAAAGAACAAAGAAGGGAAAGAAATTAAAATGAAGCAAAATATATTTTGGAAACTATTGAAAGGAAATGAAGTAAGGAAGGAAATAAAGGAAAGGAGCAGAGAGCCATAGTAAGGGAGGGAAAGGAAAAGAAAGAAAAGAAGTGAAATTAAATAAATTAACGAAATGAACAAAATAAAATAAGGATGAAAAAGGAAATAAGGGAAAATCAAATAAATAAATAAATAAATAAAAGGGGAAAAAGGGTAAAGAAAGAACTGAAGGATAGTAAAAATAAAGAAAGTAAGGAAAGGTAATAGAGGCAAGACATACACCAAGGGAAAGAAAAAGAAAAAAATTTAAACAAAAAAGAAAGAAATGGAGGAAAGGAGAAGACATGAAGGGATGAATTGCGAGTGTTTACCTTGTGTGAGCTGGGTGGGCGTGGTCACAGGAACTCCATCCAGGGAACACAGATGTCCGCAGGGGTCCAGAGTCACGACCCCGCCCCTGTTCTCGATGACGCAGTGCTCGGGTTCGATGCCCGGACCCTGGATGGTGATGTCCTGCGGCACGGCGGCATCCTCGCGGCCGATACGAGTGATTCCTGCAACGGATCGATCACATGATCATTAGGGACCAAAAAGTCAAGGCGCGTCTCAGGACAAAGACAAAAGCCAAAACTTTTACAGGTTTTTTTATAGACATATGGACACAGGAAGTAGTTCCAGTTCTTTGCTTTGTGGCATCCGGGACACACGACGGACACAGAAACAGGAGGTCCAGCTCTGAAAGGAGCCATTTGTACAGATTTCACAGCTTCAAGTGAACCTTACGACCAAGAATGTCAAGTTCCACATGTACTGTAATGTTTTATACATACAGTGTTTGATTTACAATGTTATAAGAACGTCGCCCACACAACGTTCCCGAAACACAAAACCAACATTATGGGAAGGTTAGTGTCAATGGGCTACAATTGAAAACGTTATAGGAAATATAAATGTTCCTTTAATGGCGGCACGGTGGTGTAGTGGTTAGCACTGTCGCCCTGCACCTCCAGGGTCTGGGTTCGATTCCCGTCTCTGTGTGCATGGAGTTTGCATGTTCTCCCTGTGCTTGGTGGTATAGAAGATGAGTGAGTGTTCCTTTAATGTGTAATTATTGGCAGGACGTGTGTTTCTAAATTAATAAACCTTTATCTGTCCTTAGACTTAAACTGATAAATAAATCAGAAGTTTTTTTAATAACTGGTTCATGTGAAAGCGAAGCAGCTTCAGTGTGTTCTGCTGTGTATCTGTGTGAGCTTTACACACTCGACCTGTTAGCTCCATGCAAATGAATCCCATCTAACGCTGCCATTTTTCTCTCCGGCGCCCCCCGAAGGGTTTCCGCTAATTGACCCTGAGGTGCTCGGGAGGGGATACGAGCAGAAACATGGCCGTATTTAGACAAACGCTGGCAGCGACGCTGGCATTCAGATTCTGAGGAAAGAGTCTGGGAGGAAACGTGGAAATGCACGAGAGTCATGTGGAGAATGTTACATTAGTGCAGCGCAGTAACTCAGCCTGGGGTTAAAGAAACAACTACGGGAAGAAAAAAAAATCATCACTCAGAAATATTATTCGGGAAATAAAATGTAAATAGTGAGGAGAATGGAGTGATGAAGCGGAGTTGAGGTTACCAGCATAGAGCTGATTGTTTTCTTATTACGACATGCCCTGAAGGGTCTTATTTCCTATTTTGTTATAAATGAAAATCATCTGAAAACTTTTAGAAAAGTTACAGCAAGTTAGAAACAATAACATAATAGATATTTATACCCGCATTAATATACAGTAGACCTGCGATGTGCAGCTGTGCACATAAAAAATTCATGAAGGGGAAGGAACACGTCAACCTGTCCTGAATACATAGTCAGTTTCACACGACAGGGTCATGTGACTTTTCTGCACGCGCTCAAATCTGATTATGTTGATTAAAAAAATTACAATAAAATAAAAAGCCTCAGTTAAAGTGACCAGCGCGCGTTTCTGTTGGCTGTGACTCTACTATCTCAGCCGCAGGAGGAGGAGGAAGTGAGGTCATCGCCTCGTCCTGCCTCTGTTCTCTTTTGTTTCCTGTCTCCTGTACAGAGGACGGAGGTGAAGACAGGAAATGTGTTTAAACCCGTCATGTGCAAAGTTTAAAACTTCTCGAATCCTCCTCGACGTCTTTATAAAAACCTCAGACTCCACCCTGATCCTCTACAAACTCCAGCCAGCGTGCATGATGGGAAAAATGAGCATCATAAGGGTGGCCTCGTCACCCTCCTTCCTCTTAGACAACCTTCACGCCGAGTCCATCCACCACCCGGCCTGCGGTCCACACTAACAATAGTCGTCACGTGCATCCTCTCGCCCACAGAGTCGCTCACACAGACCAGACAGAACAGCACACACACTGCCAGATTTATTTGCAGCTCAGTACTGAACACACACACACACATAAACACATACACACACACACACACACACACACACACAAAAGACACACATGCTCCATACCTACAATTCACTAAGATACACTAAATAAAAAGTCGCTCATACAGAAATAGAAAAATGACAATTTAAGGTGTTTACAATTTAATCAGGAAATCCGAAATCCAGAGTGAGGTTTATACGTTTGTTGATTTATTTGAGCCAATTTTAACCATGTGTCCCGAAGCACATTCCCCTACACTAATCCATTATATCAATTATAGCTGAAATTAGCGAGGAGGTGGATCTAACTAGCTGTTAGACGCTTTCCTAGTTACCATGGCAATTTATCTGCGTGAGCTCCGAATGAGACCTGCGGCGCCGCCCAATGGGTTTCCTCTAATTGAGTCGAGGTGCTCGGGATGGGATTTCCCGCTGAATGCCGCTCTCTCGCAGCGCATGAGCTGAAACATGGCCGTATTTAGAGAAACGCTGGCAGCGACGCTGGCTTTCACATTCTGAGGAAACGCTCTGGGTGGAAACGTGGTCATCATACACATGGGCGTAAGAACTGATGATGTTCACATACGCTCTTAAAGAATGTCTAACGCTTCAGGGTTTGTTCTTTAACCCGTCTCAGGGAAACCCCTTAAATTAGAACGTGCATTCTAACAGAAAGAGACGTGTGGCGTTTAAACGGTATCATTAACAGACAGCGCGCGGGCGGCTGATGTGAGAACAGCGTCAGTGAGGGTGCTTATTAACAAGGAGTGTGTGATGCAAAGAAGTGAGTGTACCCGTGTTCTGCTCACGAGTCGAGATCAATTTTAGGCTTTGGAGGCGGTTTAGAGAATTACTCACCACAGCTATGGCTGGTCAAAGTCAAGTAATCCCCTTAATGATTAAAACAATCCCCTTATGTTTTCTCATCAGTGTTGCTAAGCTAAAGAGTTTATCACTGATTTGGTGACTATTTAAAACCCTGTGACCAAGTATGATTAAAAAAAAAAAAAAAAAAACAGTGGCTAACCTAGTGACTTTTTGAGTGGGTGCTAATAAACCTGATACAGTTCTCCAGATTTGTCACGGATAAACGAGTAAAGAAAGCAGAATCACTCAACCCCCCCATCAGTCTTACTGTTATTACCAAGGACCAATCACTGAAACCTATTATTCCCAATAACCAATCACTAAAACCAATTTTTTTCCAATAACCAATCACTGAAACCCATTATTCCCAATAACCAATCACTGAAACCCATTATTCCCAATAACCAATCACTGAAACCCATTTTTTCCAATAACGAACCACTGAGCACTATTATTCCCAATAGCCAATCAAGGAGCAGTATTATTTGTCCCTAGCCTGAATAAAAAAATGGTGTGAAAACCCCTAAATCGGAGCAGCTGAAAGAAACACAGCTGACTCACATGTGGAAAATGTATCATGTGACATCGGTGTGACTTGTCTGTAATAGACATACCTTCCTTCAGTGGTAGTACGGTGATGGCCACACTGAGCCGGCCGCTCCCCAGACTGACCAGGTGAGGCGCTGTAGTCTGAACCTTCAGTCCCTTCCCCGTGTCAATCAGGTCCAAAGGTGAAGTCTGTACGGCACAACATGTCTCGGTTTAAACCACACAACTGCATTCTCATGATTCTCGCCGAGAACTGATTGGAAGAGATGTCTAATGGTTCTTAATGACCTGGAATGTGTTTCTGATGGTCTGTAATGATACTGTAGGTTCATGTTGTTCCTTATGGTTGAGTTTATTTTAATTGTAGTTATCTACCCATGACACAAAGCTCTAGGGATATTTAACGATAACCAGAAAATCCCTGGAATCTAAGGGAACGCCATTAAACCAATGCTTATTAAGGTCCTTTATGTAATGGTAACCATTACAGACTATAAAATAGATTACTTTGATCCCAGTAGATGCAAACTTTGTCAAGATTTATAACATTGCTTTGCCTTGAACAGTTTCTATTTGCATATTAAAAAAAAAAAAAAAATGCTAATGCAAAGTGCTTCACTGAGGTGCGGATTATAAACGTTGGGTGAACTAGTATGTGGTTTTAAACGGTGTTTTAATAGTTTCATGACTTTTTACATTTTTGCATCATGGCCTGAGAGCATTAGGGTAGAGACACGCCCACGGCTGAACACAATTCCAGGTTTTACAGCTGGAAAAACAATAAGAGCTTCAAACTCACCTTAGGAGGTGTAAGGTTCTGATCCGACTCTGGCTGCAGTGTGGTTTCAGAGCTGTCTCTCTCAGCATCCTAAAGAACACACACACACACACACACACACACACACACACACACACAGGAACACACACCCACACATTAGCACCTATACACTCAGTATCTCTGCCTCAGCATCCGAGTTTTTCAATTGAATCTCAGATCTTTCGGAGCAACCTCCCCCCGTGCGAAACCTCGATAAGGGAACGATGTCTCCTAAACAACTTAAAGACAGGAGCACATCCACAGAGCAGACATAAACACACAAAGACTGGACACACTATCGCTCTCAGATGCACGGTGGAATGTGCGTGTGAAGCAAGGTCTGAGGGAGTCGAAGGCGATGGCGCTGAGAGTGGGAGGAACGCGCAGGAATGTTCCGAGCCTGCAATTTCCCACGAGTCACTGGGAGTGCTTGGCATGCACGCATGGCCAGCGGAGGAACGGTGAGAATGGACACACTACAGGAGACGGAGCAGGAGGTAGGACGGTTCCTCCTACGCGCTCATGTGTTCCACAGCTGGACTGAGGAGACTCAGGAAGTTAAATAAGGAAGACAATAAACATCTACCTAGGACTTTATTTAACTTATTAACTCGAATAAATAAACCAGCTGAGCTTATAACTTTAGCTCGAGGATAATGCAAATAAATATAACATATGTCTTGTAGCTCACGCTGAAATGATCACAAGGAATAAAACGCTGTGTGCGGTGATGTTAAAGTGTGTTATTTCTCTCATACCACAGCCATTTGTCAACATTTTTATTTACAATTACTGAGAACAAAATCTTTTGACTTTTCAGTGATTTTTGCAGATTGCTGACACTGGAGACTCCTTACCTGAAAAATCCAACTACTGACTATATTGTTATTATTATTATGCCATTATGTCAATATAATCCGGTAAAATGTAATTTCCAGCCTAATATGTGGAATATTTAAATTACATTCATAAAATGAAGTATTACACTTTAAATATTCATAATCTTCACATTTTTGGATTTGGGATTTTTTCTCAAAAGGTTCCTCTAGGGTTCTCCGGCTTGTCTGTAGTTCTACCTGGAACCGTCTTGACCAAAAAGATCCTGCACAATGTCCAGGTCCTTCACATGGTTTAAGCAGATGGTTAAGAAAAACCTTAAAGCCTCAGCTTGACCAGAAGTTAGCCCGCCCCGTCCCCCTCTCCCTCCCTCCTCCCCCTCATTCTGCCTTGTGTCACCTCCGTTTCCTCTGATTGAGGGCTCGTTTCCCACACGAGCTCACTGCTGGGTCCCTCTGCACTGCTTATTCCCCCTAATCTGCTTCCCCTTATCACGCCAAACACAATACACACACACATTTCAGGCCTGAGAAAACAAAAAACACAAGTTCTGTCTGCAGAAAGGAGGTCAGGAGGCCCAGACGCTGTTTGCTCAACTCTTTGGAAGGCAGTTAACAAAAAACATGACCCACTTTCTCACCCAGTAGTAGGAACCCTCCTACCCTCACCCGTCTAGCTCTCGTCTGTCAGGTAGGCGGGCGTGTTCGGACAGGTCTAGAGCCGGTGTTCTGGTACGAGAGTCAGTCAGGTATGTTGGCCCCAGGATGCAAACAGCACAGACGAATTCCGTAACGCCACTGCTGAGGCATAGCAGACCCGAGTGAGGGGGTGGGGACCTGATCGAGTGATGAGTCAGCCTCTCCTGACGGGCGATTAGCAGAATTGTGCATCAGTAGGTGTTGATTAAATTGTCTATAACAGCAGCTCTGATGGTAGTGCAGCTCCAAATCACAGGGTTATAATAATGTGCTCGTTTCCATACGAACCATTTTCGTTTCCATAGCAACAGCTCATTCACTGGGCTTTCTGTAGAAATGTATTAATTTAACACATACTGTATGGAAGGAGTCTCCAGTGTCAGAGCTAAAGCAGTAACTTTAAGTCCTACGTCATCTTCAGGACAGAGGAGTCTGTCACTTCTTTAAAGACGCAATAACGTAAGTGAGAACGGGAACTTTATTTATTTGATGATGCAAAATTAAACAATATTAAGTCTGGCATGCCATTTATGAATACCGAATCTTAATCATTGGTACAGAATGTACTGTAGCTGTGGTATAAGAGGAATAAAGCATGCTGGGACGCGCTGATAAAGGAAAATAATCAACACCATCTCAAATAACAGCATACACACAAAAATAAGATATTAAAGAATAACACATTACACTCTTTAGTCTATTTGTCGTTATATATTAAACACTGTGGAACATCTATGAAGCATATTAATATGCCGTATAAGATAAACTTCTGGTTTGAGTCCGAGCAACGTTCTGTTGTTTTTTTTTTTCAAGCGGAAATTGCAGGGAGTGTTGAAGAGTCGGAGGAAACCTTGATTTTGACAGCGAATACACTGATCAAAGCCTGCGTGTGGAGACTCCCTACGCATGATTAGAGCTTCAGTAAATAAAGCCTGAGATAAACGGCATTATGGGAGCTCACACAAGGTGCCAATGTCGGCGGGTTGCAAAGGGTGTGGAGGGTTTAAACCGGGAAACTGTTTGTCACGCGTTGTGATTTCATTCCCAATCTAATAGAAACACCGGATCACGATCTCTGGTTAATTCTTCCGCCTCCTCCGTATTCTCAGATTTACTCAGGATCACCATCTGACTATTGGAACATCAGACTCAGTATTTAAAGGGGTGCAATAATACTGTATACTGGATATTAATTGTAGGCTCTGAACAGAACACAGTTTATTCTTATGCACTTCGGTCTTAGACTCGGCTGATGCAAACAGCTGAGAGATTATGACTGCAGTCGCTCCATAGTTCTCATAAACAGCTGAAACCGGACTCCATATTAACTTAAAAACCTCTCCTGAACTTCCAGATTCCTAACATTCCTAACACGCAGTTATTTCCAAAGCTTATTATGGAAATTATGAATGCAAAGCATTTTCAGCATAGAAGCAAATGAACCGAGCTGAACCGAGTGATGAACCGAGTGATTCCGTTAGTGTGTCGCTCAATCGAGTGTCATTAGAGAGATTTCTTGTTTATTTTTCTGATAAAACAGTGTTTTGTGTGCGTGCGTGTGTGTGTGTCTGAAAAGAGTGGAGGAAGGGTAACTGTTTAAGACGAGAAGGGAGACAGGGGGAGGGGCTCCTTACTTTAACTTCACACACACACACACACACACACACAGAGCACCTGTGCGCACAAACCGAAACACTTATCTGTTGGGATTTATTTTGCAGGTTAATTTGTTATATTTTGACTTAATATTTTATGTTAATTATTTTTATCTATTTATTTTTTTGGGCTGTGGAACGAATAATTTGAGTTTCCATTATTTCTTATGGGGAAATTAAATTTGGTTTATGAGTGTTTTGGAATATGAGCCGCTTCCGGAACGAATTATGCTCGTAATCCAAGGCTCCACTGTATATGCAAATTATATTCTGTATGTATTTTTAATTACAGTATACAATTTTTTAATCATAGATACAGAAGTCAGATAGATTATCGTGTCCAGCAAAAAGAAATATCTACTTCCTAGTGATTTTCACAAAAAGCTGGTGGTGTGGTGTGTATTTCATAATATTTCCCTCTTTCACATGACTATAAATAACATCATGGCTATTTTTACACTGTTCACTTTTCCTCGGCTCCTGTACTCCTGATATTCTGCCTGCAGAGCCACAGCGGAGAAAATCAACCTCCTCATCACCGTAGTAAGTGCTCCTCATCACCATTTCTAACATTCTCATCTACGTAGCAGTCTAGGTTAGTTATCTGATTCTACTTAGAACTGGTAAAAGTGTTGCCATAGTTACCATGTGTTCCACATTAGTCTTGATTTTCACTTCAGCACTTCTATTTACTTATTCCAGTTCCTTATAAATATTCAGGGTATATGTATTCCAGCAGGATAGATTTGTGTCTAAAATAGTTAAAGTAAGATCATGTTTTTAAACACATGGTTAATCCCTGGCAGTTTCTGAGGATAGTGTTGAGAGTATGATGGAATCGAGGATGCAAGTGCAAGGATAAAGTGACTTTATTTGGAGACAAGATGAACAGAAAAAACAAGATAAGGAACAGGACAATGATAATGATATATGGTATAAGCGTTAGCATGAACAGAACCGAACTTAAACAGGACTTCAGCACATGCAAGCTAAACATCACAAATACAAGACCAAAGGCATTCTGACACTGGGAACAAGAAAGACTGAAAGTAGGTCACATATCACAGGGGCTTCAGGACAGCCATTAAGTGTCCTGATGTCAGCTCTCCAGATGCTAAGGCCCCTGTATGAGGAGGCAGAGATCCCCGTGGGGCATAACAGCAAAACAAAACACTCTTAGAAGTCCAGGGTTGGTGAAGTGGGTGGCTGGTGTCTTTGCCAGAACCTTCTTTTGGTGCCCTAGGTAGAACATCACTGAGAAGGCTGCCCAGAAGGCCTCTAATTGTGACACTGCTATGGGTGCATCATCAGCCTTTAAAGGAATAGGGGCTGGAGCAGGGCTGGGCTGGAATTATGTGTCGTAGCTGCGTTAGAATTTGCCTTGGGCTCTTTGACCTCTGGTGAGAACTTGATTGGATAGGGCTGGGACGGCCGGAAAAGAATGTGATCTCTTGGTATCAGAGGCCACCTGTTCGGCCTCTGGCAATAGCAACTGGGACAGAGTATGGGCTCGTGACAGGAGTGGCTGCCTCTTTGGTTTCTGGTAAGAACCTGGCATGACATGAATGTGAAATGGCAGACTGCATGTCATGTTTATGAGTGGTATCCCATTTTTACTACCTTTATATCTTCCCCAAATTAGACCCCGGGATACAGTATTACTGCCTCCCTACTGATGGTGGGAGTTTGGGGTGGATCACTATGCCTGTATACTCAAATACTGTAAGTTGTGTGTTGGTTTTGTTAATAATTTATTTCAGATTATTGTTTCACACACTGTTTCTCTTTAGGCGTCCGTGCAACATTTTTACTCACAAACTTGAGTTTGCAGGGACACCAAAAAACTCAAGTCTACAGATTACACTAAACTGTCTGATGGAAGCTTAACACCAACTTACTGTTAGACACATAGATGCATGTTTGCCACTCAAGTGTTCGTCATTGTTAAAACAAAAAAAAAATCTTTAAATTATCTGTCATGGCATACATTTGGTTTTAATTTTCTGGTGCCATCTTGTTGCAGTTCAGTGTAACAACAAAAACACACAAGCACACTCTGCTCTTCACAGAAACACTGCTTTGTCGCTATTCTTTTACGAGTGTTTTGGAATACAAGCCCGCTTCCGGAACGAATCAAGCTCGTAATCCAAGGTTTCACTGTATTCACCTTTCGTGCAGCAGGCATTCAAAAACCATTTACTCACAGTCTCTTCGACCCACTTGGGTTCATGGCCTCCATCATCATTGAAGGGAAATTTTGTTAAGAGAACTCTCAACTTAAGCTCTTGACTGGGACTCTCCTCTCCCTGAAGACAAAGAAGAAGCATGGAACGTATGGAGGAAATCCTTACAAGATCTTAAAGAGCTGGAGATTCCCAGACCATATGTTGGTTGTACCCTTTCTACAGCTCTGAGAAAGGAGTTACATGGTTTCTCAAATGCTTCTGTCAGAGCGATAGCAGCAGTAGCATATCTTTGTGTCATCAGTGAAGAAGGTTCATGTCATACTGGGTTTATCTTGGAAAAGGCGAAGTTGGCTCCACAAGCTGCACATACAATTCCCAGATTGGAATGATGAACTGCAGTTCTGGCTGCAGAGCTAGCAGAGATAATCACAGGCGAACTGGACTTCTCTTCAGGTTCTCTTCAGATGCGGTAAAGTTTTACATG
>JAOVVB010000027.1:814875-827974 GCA_028570985.1 Heterobranchus longifilis | reverse complement strand
CTCTCTCTCTCTCTCTCTCTCTCTCTCTCTCTCTCTCTCTCTCTCTCTCTCTCTCTCTCTCTCTCTCACTCTCTCTCACTCTCACCCTCTCACCCTCTCTCTCTCTGATGTTGTCTGTGTGGTGAAGGCCCGAAAGTTGGCGTCTCTGCTGAAGGACACAGAGAAGAGGAAGGAGGAGCTGCAGGCCGAGCTGAGTGATCAGGTAATGGAGGTGGAGAAGCTGAAGAGCGACAGTCAGCAGCTCCTCCAGCACAACAGCCGTCTGCAGGCCGTGTCTGATGAACACCAGAACCTGAAGAGCACCTACAACCAGCTCCTGAACAGGTCTGGATGTGCTCCTCCTTCCTATCATCTCTTACAGGAACTTGGGGTACTCAGGACCCTGCTGTCTGAAGCCCCAGTGCGCTCAATGGGATAGGAGCGTTTATCTGCAGAATCCACGCAACGTTTTTATCCCCCTGTTTATTCTGCTACAAAAAAAAAACACCTTAAATGAATTTAATTCTGCATAATGACTGAAATTTTTTTAATATCTATAGGTACAATAAAGGCGAATTGATGCTGAAGGAGCTCCAGGCTGCTCATATCTCCCTCACACAACAGGCTGAAACCCTGAAGAAGAGCAACGAGGGGCTAAAACTTCAGCAGGAGAGGTCAGTCCGGGGTCACGATAAATCTCAATCACACTGCTGGAGAATTCTGAGCGATAGGAATGTCTAGATCATAATAAACAAATCCATAATACACTTTCCTGAGCTGATCATGAGATTGTTCTCTCACTTTTAATAGCAATAATAAACTATCGAGATATGATATTTTCGTTATATCACGTATCACTAAATCAGACCTCACGCTGTTTTCCCAGGTTGTCATTAGAGCTGCAGCAGAAGGAGGAGAAGATCTCAGAAGTGGAAGCAAACCTGCAGGAGAAGCGTGACACGATAGCAGGTGAGGAGACGCTGTGGTTCGCTGAGACACGAGCTCTATGTGCATGTGTTCAGATTTAAACCTGTGAAGGCCAGAAAGGTTTTTTCTTTTCTTTCTACTAGAATTGACGCTCCGATGTAGAAGCAGCTGACCCTAAGTATTTGGTCTCTGTTTCAGACTTGCAGGCTGAGGTGGGGCGGCAGGAGGAGCAGGCTGGAGAGATGGAGGAGAACATCAACACACTGAGGAAGGAACTCGCCAGGACGGAGCAGGCCAGGAAGGACGCCAGCATCAAGGTGAGAGCGAAGAGAGTAACCGGTCGGCTTTAAAACATAGCCCGGTTTATATCAATACAGGTGAGAGATGGAAAATATTAAAAGCGTAATATTAAACTAAATTTAATCCTCACCATTTAACATTTACATTTAGGTGTTTGGCAGATGCCCTTATCCAGAGCGACATTAAAAAAAAAAGTTTTATTTCACTATACATCTGAGCAGTTGAGGGTTAAGGACCTTGCTCAAGGGCCCAACAGGGACAACTTGGTGGTTGTGGGATTTGAACCTGGGACCTTCCAAAACATAGTCCAATGCCTTAACCACTGAGCTACCCCTGACTCCTAGTTGTTTTGACTGAATGCAAACGTACACCAAAAGAACAGGCTAATTTATTTAGGTTTTTTTACTCACGCAGCTGCTGGTGCGATGTCCTTTTATAACATGCGGGTTTCGATGTGTTGCATTTTCTGTGTCAGCAAGGACTTCCCTTTTTACAGTGGAATATTTCTGTTCTGCTGGTGTGAGACTCCAGCATATTGACAGGAAATGAATGTTCCACACTCTTGCACGCCAGTGACAACACAGCACCCAGCCCTGTCTCCGAGGTGTCTGTGTGTAGCATGAAGGACGGATCAATGTCCGGATTCGGTATCACTGGTGAGCTGCTGAGGGCCTCCTTCAGCTTCGGGAAATGTGCTCTGTTGCTTCTGACCGTTGAAGTCGGTCGGACAGAAGGGGGGTTGCCAGGGAAAAGAAGATGGGCACAAATCGGAAATAGTATCTGCTAGCCCCTAATAAAAGTCAATAACTCCTACTTCTGGGACTGAAGAAGACCTCACCCAATGTAGTACCCCAGATATTGTCAATCCGTAAACCAATTGGCATTTTGGGGGCTCGTCCAGGACACTAAGGAGGTGGTGCCGTTGGTTGGCACAGTGATGCTTGAATAAATGATGTTGTCGTCTCTGTATGCGGTTGCAGAAGTGCTTTAAAGAGGAAGCGCTGCTGTTTGTTTTAAGGAAAAGACGTGTAGTGTATTTCAAGCTTAAAGGATCTTGTGTGTCTGATGAAAATGAGATGTTTGTGCATCATCTCGAGCATTTCTGCTCCACAGGCCTCGTCTCTGGAGCTACAGAGATCTCAACTGGAGTCCAAACTGCAGAAGAAGGAGGAGGAGCTGAGCAAACACACACACATGATCGCCATGATACACAGCCTGAGCAGTGGCAAACTGAAGAACGATGCCACCGCCAACCTTTCTCTGTAACACACACACACACACACACACACACTGTACATTCTGTACACATATCCAGATTCATGGATTCCAGAAGTATTGGCTCCCTTTCCAGATTCTCCTGTTTGGTTTAAATGCACTACACACACGCGCACACACACAGCCATAGTGAACTCGGATGACAAGTACAACTTTTTAAATGTTTTAAACTCTGAGATCCAGGTAACTTATTGCCTTTTTATATCATATTTCTGTCTGTAATTTTCTATGTCATTCTTTTTACATCATATTTTAAATAAATAAATGAATATTTCATCATTTTGATTAAATACTTAATTTGCCACTGTCATGTGAAGCGATTCAGTTCCATCATTGACTGAAAGAATTAATACATTTTTGATTTATTGATTTAAATGAGAAATAGAAACATTTGACTTTTCAGCCAGTAGATGGCGTTGCGCCTTATGATGACTAATAAACTCCATTCTATTTAGGTTTTAAGTGTGGTACAGTGATTAAATCAAGCACATCAATCACACAGGTGTGCTAGAGTCAAAAATTTCAGCAATAAGATATTTAATGTGTTAGGTTTTTATTCAACACATTTATTATTTTTTTCAGTAACTGCTGCTGTCTCACTGTTCAGGGTTTGTGTTCTCCAGGGTTTGTTTATATGCTGTGTAAAGGGCATAGGTGTTTTCTGTGCTTTACTGACTGAGTAATGAGCGAGAAAGCAGTTTCCGTTTTGTTTCGTGAGATGACGAGTGACGAGCCCTGGGTTGGAATGCGATGAACTTCATACAGCCTTTTCTTATCTATTCTTTTAACTTGCTTTTCCTTATTGTTGTGATCACAGAAACTCATGTCTTAATGAAGCTGCTCCACCTGCACAGTTCACGTCATCTTTTCACTGTTCACCTTCTGAAATGTGTTTTATTTAGAAAGCTTTTAAAGATGCTGATGGAAAATACACAAAATTGGGACGGATGAATTTATTACTAATTTACAAAAAAATAGAAAAGATAAATATAAGAAAAATATGTATTTATTTATATTATATACACACTATACTATACTGTTTCTTTATACATAGTTCCTCAATCCTTCACATTTTTACCTCAAGGTGCCTGAACCAGAAATGCTACTATGCATTAAATAGCATCAGTTTCTCTTTTCTGGCCCTGAACTTAGCTCCATACATCTCTCCATACAGTGCCACACTGTCACACCAGACAATAGACGACATATGAACAGCAGTAACAAACCAGATATTACCATCAAATATCACTTGTTGCTTACTTGCCATGATAATTGACTTTTATTTTTCCCTGCTGATTGTTATTAATTCTCTAACTAACTGCTTGTGCAACACCGCTATAATGAGTTTGATTATAGCATGCTTTACTGTAGTAGCTTCTGTGCCAAATCAAGTACGAGTAACAAGGAGTGCTTTTAGCTTCCTAAGCTTCCTTGTCTCTTAATAGACTATAATTAGACTATATAATAGATTTTATCAAAAATAAGAAAAACGCAGAAAGAGAAATTCATCCCCCAGTGTGCTGCTGCATCTGTTTTTGCAAAGACTGTGCATGCTCAGTGTACGTGCTCTTTTACAGAAATGTATATTCCTGTGAACAAGCTGCAGTTTAAGTCCAAAGTTCAAGTGTCTTTCAATGATTAAATTCAGTATGGTCATTGTCCAAAAGCAGCTTTACAGAATAAAAAATTCTAAAAATGAGTATTAAATGTCTGAGAAAATATGTGTAAAATTTGATTATCAGATCGTCCCTGATGAACAAGCCGATGGCGACATGCTGAGGGGAAAACTCCCTGAGATGGCAATAGGAAGAAACCTCGAGAGGAACCAGACTTAACAGGGAACCCATCCTCATCTGGGTGATGACGGATAGCAGGGATTGATCTGCACTCATACTGTAGCGTTCCCTCCATCACACCTGCTTCAGCTTGTCCTTGTCCAAATTCCATTCGAAGATTTATTCTCCTCTTGAAGCTTCCTTGTAACCTAGTGTAAAAAGACAGAAATTTAGGTAGAATGTAATCACCATATAACAATTTTACACAAATGAGTAAATCCATTGAAGAGTTACGGGTCCAAGCACTGTACAAGTCTTTGTGCTTTACTTAAGTCCTGCATAAAAAACAAAACAAAAAAACTTTCTTGCTACTATATTTCAAAAACAGATCACTGGTTAGTCTACAATTTTTATTTTATTTGTAAGGTTAATTATGCAACAGAGAGCTTTAATCTTTGGTTAAAACCAGTAACATTATTTATTTAGTTAGTTTATATAATCAGACATTATGAAAGAAAGCAGCTTTTATTCCTTGATAACTTAGTGGGAAAAGTTTTTGGTCTTTTTTATATACGAACTTGCACTTGTGTTATTAGTTTAGACATGTACTTTTCTTGTGACTGATCAATTAGTGAATGTTTGAAAAGAAGTGTTCTTACCTTTTTTACGGTTTAAACAGTATATTATGCCTGCTATAACACCAATAACAACCACAACACCTACAGCACTCCCCACAATGATACCGATATGGTGGTCAGCTGTGAAAAAAAATGTATGTTTAATGTCATAAATGTAATAAAAATGAAATTAGCACTCGTTCATAGATAGTTATATTCTTGTATTTTGTCGTCATTAGTGAAGGGAGATGGAGAAGCTTCACCTGATTGAATTTGCACTGAGGTGATCACCAGCTGTCTGGATCGTGCAGTCACTCTCTCACACGTGTAGGTTCCTGAATCCTCTAGGCTGTGGATTGTGACGGTCCCGTCACCAGAGCGGTTTACTGTTTTACCCCTCAACTGCCCTGTGCTGCCCCTCTCCCTCAGAACGGTAGAGGACTCGCCAAACCTCAGGGTGATGGTGTTGTTTTCAGTGTTTCCCTGAGAGACAGGACAGTGAAGAATGGGATCCTGTCCTGGAGAAATGATAACACTCTCTGAAAAATAAGAAAAGGATTGTTAAAGTATATAAAACAAATATGTTTATCTGTGTGAGGTGTTTGATGAGGTGTTTGATGTATCATTGGGTGAGGTGATTGATGAGGTGTTGGGTGAGTTATAAGATGAGTTATTCGGTCAGGTCTTTGGTGTATGATGAGGTGTTTGATGAATAAATCTAAAGAGTTTTGTCGGTTATATATTGATTTTTTGGGTCAGGTGTTTGATGGGGTGTATGATGAGTTGGTGTGTCAGGTGTTATTTGATGTAAATAATAAATTATTGTGTGAAGATTAAAGTGTTAGATTAGGTGTTTGAGAAGTTATTGCATCAGGTATTGGGTGAGATGATCGAGGTTTGATGAGATGTTTGGTGTAGTGTATCAGGAGTTGTTGGTTGAGGTGTTTGACGAGGTGTTTGATGTATCATTGGGTTGGTTGTTTGATGAGGTGTTGGGTGAGTTATTGTTTTAGGTGTTTGATGGAGGGTATGATGAGGTGTTTGGTGTAGTGTATCAGGAGTTGAGGTGTTTGATGTGTTTGATGGAGGGTATGATGAGATGTTGGGTGAATTACTGGTTCAGGTGTTGGTTGATGGAAATGAGTTATTGGTTGAGATGTTTTTTTTAAGTATTTGATGAGGTGTTGGGTCAGGTGTTTGAGGTTTGATGAAGGGGTTTGCTGAGTTGTTGGGTCATTATGAGGTGTATGATAGTGTATGAGGTGTTTGATGAGGTGTTCACCTTTTCTCAGGCTGGCGGTGTAACTCTGACTCTCATCCCCGAGGCTGATGGAGCAGGTGTATGTGATGTTTTCTTCTAAAGTTTGAGAGAGAACACTGCGCACTGAGAACAGACGCTCTTTATCTCCCATCGTGTTCACAGTAAAGCGACTCAGTGCGCTGCCGTCTTGGTACCAGGAGATTTGCGGTTTTGGGTAAACATCTTTTGTGCTGCAGGAAATTCCTTCACTTGTCATTTGTAAATCCAATGATTTAATGGGCACTAAAAAAATAAATATAAATGAAAACTACTGGAAGGTGTTTGGGCTTAAACAAAGGAAAACAAGAATGGAAGGAAAAGGAAAAGAAAAACTGTAATATTAACAAAAGGGGAAGGAAAGGAAAAAAAGTTGTTCTTGAAAATAAAGATAAGAAAATAAAAGGAAGAAAGAATGGATTTAAGAATGAAATGTAAGAGAACGATGATGATCCGTTTCTAAATTACTTTCAAGCTGCTACAATATTATTATCACATGAAATAACTGTAAATGTAGTTAAATGTAACTTTATTGAATTAAAAGTATGTCACTGTTTAATTATTTTTCTCACCTTGGACCTTAAGTGCGACAAACTGCTCCTTGTTCTGAGAGTCTGTTGCGGTGTAACACTTGTATCTGCCTTCGTCTTTAAAGTTCATCGTCCTCAGCAGCAGTGAGACGTTTCCCCCAGAAATCTGATCATTAAACAGAGACGTTCTCCCTTTAAACTCTGCATCCTGGTACTGCAGGTGATCTGCGTTATCGTAGAAGGAATGCACAGGGTTGTTTTTTCCATCTTTGTACCAGTGGATGATGTCATGGTAGCGCGATCTACAGGGCAGGATGCAGTCGCTGGTCAAGACGCAGGTCACTGTGACGTCTGTGTGAATTAAACATGAATGTGAGGGACGTAACTAATGATTATAAGAATGAACGCTGGGAAATGCTAACTTTGCTGCAGGGGCTTCGTTCAACACCAAGGCCAAGGGTTTTTTCAGAAAAACACTTTCAACTTAACTTGACTTGAAATGTGTCACCTTTATTATTTTCGAATAAAGCTGACTTTTTCTTTTTTTAATTTTAAACGAGCCTCTGTTTAATCATATGCTCACTAATTTCAGAGGCCAGTTAATTTTTTATTCGGGTAAAAATCACTAAACTTGCTAATTTAGATAACTTTTAAATTACTTTCTTTAGGAAAGAAAATATAGTACAGAAAAAGTATAAAATCTAGTATTGAACTATTTCACATGTAACCTTTAGACCTTAAACCACAACAAACCAGATTTTGTCAGTAGTTTTATTCTCCAGCGCAGATTATGATATTTTTTTTGCCTTTTCACAGCTGTTTATCGACCATAGTACAACATCCAAGTCTTTGTTTTTCTTTAATAGTTAACAGGGCTCAGTTTACAGTATGAGCTGTTTAACCTAAAGCTCAGGGCTCGTATTCACAAAGCTTCTTAGAATTCTCTCAGGGAGCTCCTATCTTCGCTTAAAAAGTCCTAGCTGGGGGTCCTAGACTAAAAGTGATTTAGGAAACTTTTTATTTAGAGCATTTATTTTATTAGAGTTGATTAGCAGGAGGCGTGGTCGACCCTTTTGCTGGGGATGATGCAGCAATTCAAGGACTGTGATTGGTTGATAAATAACCTCTGACCTCTGAGGTCTTTAAATGCGCTCTTTGTGAAAATAGAATATATGATAATAGAACAGACAGTGAAACCATAATGTTTGTATATAAAGAAATTGTATAATCATGACTACAGGCTACTTTATCCAAAGTTTCTGTTATAGGCAAAATATCTTAAAGATAATTAAAACAGCCAAATGTTGAAAATGTGTCTACTTTTGAAGCAACCAGTTGAAGGACACAGTAGTTATTTATATTTAAGTTCTTATATTTATTTATCATGCTGATTTATTACTTGTGATCCATTTCAGATAGATGGGAGCAAAACGTCTCAGCTTTTACCATTTTACATGATTACAGGACCGTCTGTTTAAGTTGCACTTTTGGATGGTATGTAGAGAACCATATCCAAGAGAGATGGAAGTAAAACAACAAGAAAACCTAATTGGACAGAAGAGCAGTGTTTACTTTTAGCTTTATGTTTAGTGAGAATATTTCTTCTTTCCACCATTTTGTCCTCTTCTATAGAAACTCTTAAGACTCTAAAAGTCCTCCTCTCAACTCTTAACAATTTTTACCTGTTTAGCTGTTTTTAGGGCTAATATGTTTCATGAATCATTTTTATCTTTACTAAGATTTAGTCCTAAATTTAAGGGAATTAAATTTTATCCCAAGAATTTCGTCACTAGGAGCAACTTTTAGGCTTAAGAAGCTTTGTGAATACGGGTCCAGATCCTGACACAGAAAGAGCTGTTCAGTTTTTCACCAGCTGTTTAGTCTACTCTAATAAAGTTAAAGCTCCTACTCACCACTTGCAGTGGTCAGTAGTATTGACCAAAACAGCATAAAAATCCAAATCGTTTGCTTCATAATGTGAAAAGAAGTACTGTTTTCATTAAAAGTGTAAAATTAATGAGAGTTGCTTTATTTTTCAAGGTGAGTGAAGTTAAAGACACACTTCAAAGTTGTTTAACAGGTTGTACTTTGAAGCCGGGACTAAGTTTGAGTGCATGTCATTGATTAACCAGGTGGAGATAACCTTGGTGGAAAAAAATCTGTTTTGTTTCTTTACTTTTGTTTTGAGATAAAAGAAAAATCCGGAAACTCATTCACATAATATAATAATTTAATAATTCAAATAATATTTATATTTTTCTATTCTATCTTACGTCACACTTTAACAGTCATCACCTGTAACTTTATGTAGTTATCCAATCAGCCAATCTTGTGCACCACTCTGTTTAAATTCATGTGTGAATTTCTCAGGAGACGAGGAGTTCCTGAAAATCTCCCACCAGCTCGTCTGCCACCGTCCAGGCCACAGTTGAAGTCACAGAGGTCAGACTTGACCCCCATTTTTATAATTTAATATAAACATTAACTTAAGCTTTTGATCTGTAGCTGCTCAATTTGATGCACTGTATAGATGTTTCTACAGTGTGGAAAATAATTATTTGATCCTCTTTAGATTTTGTAAGTTTGCCCACCTACAAAGAAATTTTTATTTTTATTAAGTAAAGTTAACTTAAGTTTATTTTAAAGGATAGACACAGAATATCAATCAAAAATCCAGAAAGTGCCTGACCCTCCAACAGGCAATACAGGCGGTCAGACAAGGGCCCCGCGCACATTATTAAAAGCATTCTCTTCTCCCCACAATAGAACATGAATACATGAACATATTGTTATAATCACAACACATGGACCCATTAAACATGATACAATTCACAGCAACGGTGAGAAACAAACATTACTCACCATATTAAATAAAAAGAATAGCTTTATAAAATTAAAACATGACAAATTGCTGAAAATGATAATGAATTCAAAACAACAGTATAAATAAAAGCATAAAAGATTTGAAACATACACAGAAGCACCACATACTAATTTGTAAAACACTGCCTGCCATATATTGGGAGAACTGAAGTGCTGTAATGATTATAGTATTTGTGCACTATATTCCACTATATCTCTTATAATTTCTCACATTTGATAGAAAGTCAAAAATGTTGCATGCCAATAAAGGAGCTGTTAAAAATAAAGTTCCTGATATTTTAATCTCTGCGGTAATATGGATTTAACTGATTTGTGTATTGCCTTTCATAATGTCGTCTGTCTAGTTGCAGTGCAATTTTGAATCTATGCGATGCACATTGATGCTATTTTAATTTTAAATTACACGGCAACCAGACGGTATCTTTCTGGAGCCGAAAAAAAGGAGGAGGAGAAAAGCAGAGGAAGAAAAGCAAGCTCAAACTAAAGGAATGCTCTGTTATACATAATGCATGATTTATTGCTATAGTATTAGTACTTAGTTTTAATAAATGCAGTGATTCTGTTGTTCACAGACAGACTTGTGTCACATATGAGTAGGGTTGTTAAGGTTGTAGAGTAGAGAAGCGTACAGGCTAAATGTGCAGTTAATGTCTGGACAAGGTAGCGGTATGTACACTTGCTGAATTAAAGACTGAACTTAAATGTGCGTGTCTTTGCGTGCGCGCTCATGAGAGCCACCGTGGCAAAGACCAAAGGGGACATCAGGGACTAGACTGCACAAGGCTGGAGTGGGTTACAAGACTATCAGCTAGAAGCTTGGTGAAAATTGTTGGAATGATTATTCGCAAATGGAAGAAATGCAAAATAACCATCAATCGCCCTCGGTCTGGAGCTCCATGCAAGATTTCACCTCATGGGAAAGGATGGTCATGAGAAAAGTGAGGGATCAGCCCAGAACTACACGGAACGAGCTTGTGAATGATCTCAAGGCAGTTAGATCCACAGTCACCAAACAAATCATTGGTAACACAACAAGCCACTATGGACTGAAATCCTTCAGCGCTGCAAGGTCTCTTTGCTCAGGAAGGCACATGCACAGGCCCGTCTGAAGTTTGCCAATCAACAGAGAAGGAATCGGAGAAAGTGCTGTGGTCAGATGAGATGAAAATTGAGCTCTTTGCCATCGACTCAACTCGCTGTTTTTGGAGGAAGAGAAATGCTGACTGTGAGCTTAAGAACACCGACCCTACAGTCAAGCACAGAGGTGGAAAATGGAGGGTCCTAGTCAGTCCCCAGATGTTAGTCCTATAGAAAATTTATGGAGGGAGCTAAAACTACGAGTTGCTAATCGATGGGCAAGAATCCTGAAAGATTTAGAGAATATCGTAAAGGATAATCCCTCCTGTATGCAAAACTACAAGAAAGGTCTTGCCTCTGTGCTTCCCAACAAGGGTTTCTCCACCAAATACTAAGTTATGTTTTATTGTACTTGGGGATCAAATACTTATTTTCCTCGTTAAAATGCAAATTAATTCATAATCTTTGTATCATGTGCTTTTTCTGGATTTTGGTTGATATTCTATCTTTACAATAAACCTATAACAAAAATTATAGACCTTTCATTTATTTTTAAGTGGAGAAACTTAGAAAGTCTGCACAGGATCTTACTGTATAAAACACAATGTTCATGTAAATTCCTGTTTTCCTTCATATAAATGTCTGTTTTCCTTCATTTTTACCTGAGTGCAATTCCAGTGCAAATACAAAGTTTGTGAACATCACACTTATTAACATTTGTGAAAATTAAAATGACAAGATGTACACACAAAGTAAATAAATAAAACTAACAAATACGTAACAATAAAATGTAAAGCTAACAGAGTCTGTTTGGAGTCTGACCTGATAACTTCCCAGGAGTTACAGTATATGAGGGCTGTTCAGGTCAAACCGGGAATTTTAACTGTGCAGAATAACAGAACGCAGTTGTGAGAGTAAAATCTCTCTTTATTTCTCTATATAATCTCCTGCTACACTAACAGTGTTTCACTAGTGCTTGGATTCTATCAAGGTAAAAAGTTTTCTCAGTACTCTGTAGCCATTATCTGAAACGCCGGCCTCCCAGGAACTCCTTTAATGGCTTTTGTGAAAATGTCTTGGACTGGACTGTAAATAAATACCAGCCGAGTTTAACATGCAAGTGGTGTTGGTGAATGATTGTGTGTACAGTTCACACAGACTGATGCATCTCTTACACAAGTTGGCGACAAGTTATCCATCTATTTCCAAGGATCAGGCGTTTAAAAGTTGTCCAGTTTTGTGATTTTCATCATCATTCACAGCTTGACTTGAATGATTGTCGCTGTCGTTTACTTTCTCCTGGAAAGCAATTGACTGTCTTCAATTAACATGGTTCTTCAGTTACAGTAAATCCATGCTTCTGTTGGCTTGTGCTTTCCTCTGTGTGTAAAAAATTAGAACACAGTCCATGACTATTAATGTCCAATGATAGATAACACTCAAGATAACATTAACACAAGCTATAAATCTCATTGGCCTTTTTGTGTTTGTAATAAGTAATCATAAAATAATCTGTTATTTAAAAATTTATAAATGCATTTGTTGCTTAGAGAGTCAGGGTCGAAGCACTTGTACTTTACTTGAATTATACATTTGATAAAATAAATATCTTCTTCCTCCACATGACATTTAGAAACAGATCTGTAGCATAAGTGAATGTACATTGTTCTACATTTCTTTCATGGTTAGCTGTTTTTTACGTGTTCTCCGGTACCATTGCCATAAAAGACGTCTCTCAGATCTTAGGAAAAAAAAGGACTCAGCTAATTTTTTTCATCTAGGATACATTTTGTATTTCAAGCAAATATTTAAGAGGCTTTGATTTAATAGTTACTTCAGTAATAAAAATGTCTATAAATGTATATAAAAAGTCACCATTGAAAAGGAGCATATTATCGTCCTTCGTCAAGCAAAAAAAAATAAAATAAAGGAGTTTTTAAATGACTGGAAATACAGTACAGTAGACTGAAATACTAATGTATTTCCTTTTTTTCCGTCAAGCAATAAAACTTCAATTTCTTGATAATTTTAATGAAAAGTGCACTGATGATCGAAAGTGTATAATTTGCAGAACAGATTTCTTTTTCTTTTCAGGAGAGTTTTTACTTTAGTAAATAATTTTACACTGTATTATAGCTCTTCTTTCATTAATCATCCAGAAAGGAAGTGAGCTCACCGTTTGTCTTCTGCATACCAAGACTACACCAGCTATGATACCGATGACAACGATGACAACGATGACAATCGCAGCAGTTTTCCCACCTTCACTAATTTGGTAGTCAGCTGTGGAGAATAATTTATATTTGATTTTAGAAATGTCAAAAAATGTCAAAAAAAATTTAAATACCACTCGTTCACAGACAGTTATATTCTTGTATTTTGTCGTCATTAGTGAAGGGAGATGGAGAAGCTTCACCTGATTGAATTTGCACTGAGGTG
>JAOVVB010000027.1:803247-814775 GCA_028570985.1 Heterobranchus longifilis | reverse complement strand
AAAAGATATATAATGGATATAGTCCTGATGTGGATAGTTATAGATTTAAAAAAAATCTTGTGTGTGTATGTATGTGTGTGTGTGTGTGTGTGTGTGTGTGTGTGTGTGTGTGCAGGTATGTGATACAGAGTATAACACTGTTTACTACCCTTAAAACATGCTTAGTCCTGCTCTGTAAAAATCCTGATTAGAGGCAGCACTGTGTGTGTGTGTGTGTGTGTGTTTGTGTGTGTGTATGTGTGTGTGTGTGTGCTGTTTGTAGGTTACAGAAAGATTTCAGTGCAACACATAAGAGGATTTCAGGATGGAATTAATTCCAATCTTTCATTACTGTGAGAATGAAATTGCACTGATGTGAGTCGTGTGAGCGTCTGGAGTGTCTGAGCGTCTGAAGTGAACCACAGAGATAGTCGCACACCTGCCTGACACTCACATACAATGGACCAGGAGAAGCTCAGATCACACGAGCTGACCGGCTTTCATGATAATCTTTTTTGAATCTACATTCTCTGCATTTGTAAAGATTTTTTTGGGTCAGACAATGGCAGAGACGAGACACCAGGACCTCGCTGACCTTCTAAGGCATCTCTGGAAGACCGTGACATGACCTGAAGGTTCGGAAGGAGAGGAAAAGGTCCAGACTTCGGCTTGAGGATGAAGTTAATCCTGCTGAGCCTGAGGTTGCTGTGTTTGGCCGGCTTGTGGCCTGTCACGCTGCTTAACCACCGGCCTGCGACACGCAAGAAGAACAAGGATGTGTACCTGGGAGAACACGCCAAGCACAAATATGTGGGGTAAATCCTTCTTCTCACTCTCTGATCATAAAATCATGAAACTGTGCGTAGGCTTTGTTTATTTACTTCTTTCATTTAAATTTTGTTTTTAGTGTCTCAGTTCAGTTTATGAAGGGAGTGTTGATGTAAAATGTTATTTCCTTTGTGGTTTTCGCTCCTCGTTCCTGCTAAAGAACCATCAGACCAGGAGGGAAAACTCGATGGCCTTTTCATTTGCACTTCACATACAGTAGCATTGCTCAAGGGCATAAAAAACATAATGCTTTAAACAAAAAAGCTTTAAAATCATCCGAATGTCAGTTAAGTCAAAATCCAGATGTTTGTGGAATTCAGAGAAAGCGACTCTGAAACCTGTCTTTTTGTGGCTTGTCTTTTTTTTTTTTTGTTAAACTGCAAAATGCATTAAACTTCACTGAATCAGGTCATTCTACTCATCCTACTCTTCTGCTCATCCTACTCTTCTAGAGTTCTGCGCTCTGATTGGTCAGAAGGTGTTGATTAATTCTTGATAACATGCAACTCTTATAGTAGCACACGTTTGAACAGTATTATTAATGCATACAGTATATTATTCTGCTCTTGTATAAACCTACAGGAGGCACGTGTTTAACCCCTGCGCTTTGTTATGTTGCTTTATAACACAATCTATTTACTGATATTGCACGACATAAAAGGTAATTGGATAAAAAGTGATTTGGTGGTAATTTTCTACAGTATAAGAGAAATAAAATATCAAAGGAATAAAATCTTTTTTTAATAAGAAAATGAAAAAACAATGGTGGTAAAAACAATAATTCTATTTTCTTACAGCACCCTGTTGTTGATTGTTTTCCTATAATCGTAAAAAACACACAGAGTTTACTTAGTGTAAACAAAGACGAGTGTATTAAGTAAATACTTTACAAAAGAGAAAAAAAATTAAAATAAATGGAAAAGGTGGATAAAAAAATACACGGTGCTGATACTGGAGACTCCTTCCACACACGTTAAAGATATAGATGTCTCCTGTCAGAAAACTTCAAAGCTCATTTTTCAAAGTTGCATTTTTTATACCTTGGAATTTAACCAAGTCCATGTGAACAATCTGTTGCTATGGAAATAATATGTATACTGTATACTGTATATTTTAACTAGTTACATTAATATAAACCTGCACGCCTGTTAGAGCTGCTCTTAGAGAAACTATTTAACACCTTATGACCAATCAGAATGCAGTATTTAAGACTGTTGTACAATATCAGTTAAGTCTAAATGAAGAATATGAGGGGTGTTCAAGTCAAACCAGGACTTATCCCAGTGTTTCACTAGTGCTTGGATACCATCAAGGTAGAAAGATTCCTTGTACACCAGAGCCGTGATCTCACTGTCTGCTTCACGTGTGAATCGCCGGCCTCCCAGGAACTCCTTTAAAGTGGAATGCAAAATGTGGAAATGTCTTGGAGCGCGGTCAGGACTGTATGGGGGACGTGGGAATAACATCCAGCCGAGTTCCTGTAATGTGCAAGTTGTGTTGGTGAATGATTGTGTAAAGGTTCGCACAGACAGATGCGTCTCTTCCGTAATTTGGTTTCAGGTTATCTGTTGATTTCCAGGGATCAGGCGTTCCACTCGCTGAATGTTCACAGGAACAGTGTGCTCTGAGCCACCTCGGACGGGATCGTCATTCACTTCTTTAAAACGTTTGCACTGTTCAAATGTTTAAATGAGTCTCATCACCGTACTGTACTTGAAGTCTTCTGTAAATGTCAATCACTTTTACGCCTTTCATCAAGTCTAAGTTTGACTTGAACATGCTTTGTTTAAGAAGTAAAAACATACAAATTCAGTAAAATGATAATTACATGTAATCATTTATTTTACTATGTGCAAATTAATTAGGAATAATTCCAGTGTGTGTTTAAATGTATTACACTTTATGTTTTTAATCCCGACCCCTTTTTGTTCTCTCTCTCTCTCTCTCTCTCTCTCACACACACACACACACCTAGACGGATTGACTACAAGCTAAAGAAGCAGGACAGCACCAAATCTCTCCTGATCAAAACCGAGCAGCTGCTGAGGATCGAGGAACATGACTTCGCCATGCGACCGGGATTCGGAGGTCAGAATCCATGACAGGAGACTCTCCATGTTTCACTGTTTCTTTGTGCTTTCCAGCATTACGTTTTTCATTTAAAAAGAAAAACGCTGAAGTGGTCAATACACAAACGTTACGTCAACTCCAATGTCCTAAATGTCGAGCTGACCCAGATCCTGTGCCGCACAAATCAGACAGCAGCCACCTGAGGCCCAGATTTCTGTTCAGGAGTGTTAATCTGGATTATGGTCTAGTTTTTTTTAAATTTTTTTATTTAAACCAATACAGCACAGAGAGAGAGAGAGAGAGAGAGAGAGAGAGAGAGAGAGAGAACACATTGGTTTAGTTGGGGAGAAAGTATAATGAGTAGAGACATGATTTGCAGCAGATCTTCACTTCCTTACAAGAACAGAAAAACAAGATAGAACTGAAATTCTGTCACGGTTGGAGGATTGCAGGCGAGGCATAACTGCAGAGATGAAGACTTTTAATAATGTAATAAAAAACAGAAACAACAACAACAACATTATGCATGGATAGAAAAGGTATGATAACAACACAGTACAAAAACAGATCAAAACAGATGCAAGACAAAAACTGAACTAAAGACATGCCTGTTTATAACCAAACTAATTAACAAGCTCAGCTCGTGTGAGTGCAGTCATCACTGGGAAATGCAGTTTCCCACAACACTACTGTAAGTTTTTCGGCACAGCGAGCCCTGGTGGGGCAAAGTCTTAAAAATGTGTTTCTTCTTAAACATTCTATATCAGTGTATTTCACTCAGAAAGAGAAAGAATAGAAAGAAAGGATCTGGTCAGGAAATTGCTTTATAGTTTATAGTTGCTATAATGTAAGTTGTTTTTTTGCACTTTTTTGAACCAATAAGCACAAATACAAACTGATAAAAATGTTATTACTGTATGTTCTTTAATAAATAAAAAATTATAACCATGACAAATTGTGGTGCTTTGTGAGGCGTATAGAACACTATAGGATTTTATACAGGGGTCAGGGCTAGCTCAGTGCTTTGGACTATGGTTTAGGAGGTCCCAGGTTCAGAACCCACGACCAAAAATTGCCACCGTTGGGCCCTTGAGCAAGGCCCTTAACCCTCAACTGCTCAGATGTATAATGAGATAAAAATGTAAGTGGCTCTGGATAAGGGAGCATTAAGGGAGCACAAAAAAAGACAAAACCTTAACTAAAGAAAAGCACTGAAAAGGATTAAAGAGGAATTATTTGTTATTTACCATATCAAAGTTAATTAATATTGATGTGAATCCCAGAACCATAATTCTTTTTTAAATTCTTTATATTCTCTTTAGAATACCCAGTAAAGTAAGTTTGGTTAATTACATGCTTGAGACTAACTTACAGAGTGGGCTACATTTATTTTAGGAAGGAAGATTTCTATCAGTGTAATCTTAACAGTAGATAAAATGTCACTAGTCGTCTCCTAAACCAACTCCTCACCTAAATCGACTGATTGTTTCGATTTTTAAAGCAAAACAAAACTCAATACTAGAAAATATTTTATTTCAAAACAGATTTTATTTTATTTTTTATTTTCTAATACAGGGGATAATATAAAATAAAAATAAAAAAGTCTACAATAAGAACATCACCTTTCTGAGTCTCAGATCACAATTTCTATTCACTATGCAGAAACCACCGAGGGCACATCATCACTGCTAAAACACTTGCAGAACTCTTGCACCTCACTGCACCGCTTTACTCTTCATCTGTTCACTATATAGAGACACAAATGACCTACTGTAACTAATAGACTTACAGTATATCACAATTTATCATTTCTAGTTTACATTTAATAAGCACTCCCTTCTTCTTTTCAACTCATCTCTCAAACCATCTTCCTCTCCTTTACTGCTGACATTTTTGCAGCCAGGGGAGCTTTCTTTTCTTTTTGTCTTCTGTTGTATTTGTTTGACCTTTCCAGTGATTTATCTTTTTAACAAAGTCATTTAACATTGTACATGTAGGAGAATAAGACATGAAATCTTCAAAAGAATTCTTCAACTTTTGCACTCACCTGTATAATATTATATAATAATAGTAATAATAATAATAATAATAATAAAAACAAAAAACTCACACTATGCTTTCCCCCACCTGGTTAGTTGAAGGATTTATCCCTGAAGCAGTCACAATCTTTCTGCGTAAATCTCATATCCTGGGCTCGTGTTCGCCCGACACTTCACCAGCAGCTCCAGCTCCTCGTACCATCACACGATATAATTATAAGCAAATCTGTCTGCTGACACACTCGTTGAAAACCTTTAGAAGTTTACAACTCAGGCTTTACTCGTTCTCGACGTGACATGACTTTTCCACAAATACACACTTCCCATCGTCACCACAACCCCAAACCCCAAACCGTCTCAGTCTTTAAGCAGTACCAGATGCACGGCTGCCTTACAGTACGTCTGCTCAGTGGACCACTGCACTATACAATCAGTGTCTAGACATGTGTGAGCAATTAGAGTTTTACATGATCTTGTAAAGAAGACATCTAAAATGTGTAAAAGGAAAATACTTCGTGGAAAACATGTCTAGAGTCAGGGCTGAAAAGTTACTGGGTCAGCTATAAAAATAAATCTGGTTCTCAAGGTATTTGTTTTAACTATTTGGACTTGAATTCCTTAAATAAAGACACAATTTTTAATCATGTCAATGAGCACATGATTTGCAGATTGCTTTTTGTTCTGACCTTTAGATGTTTCAGATTGTTTAGGTTGCTCTTACATTTAAACACTTTAAATAAAAAAATTTTGCAACAAGGTGTCCCACAAAGCTCTGTATTAGGCCCAATATTATTCTCCTTTTACATCACATTGCTGCTGATTTCTGAATTCTGATTGGTCAGAAGGTGTTAATTAAATTCAAATTCAAATTGTATTTGTCACATACACAGCCATACAGAGTAAGATATGCAGTGAAATGCTTATGGTCAGCTTGAATCCAGGTCTAAAACCATCACATTGTAAATTGTAAACGAATAAAAATAAGAGCATCTCATAATACCATAAGTGATCAGTGGTGAAGAATTTGGCCGTTTAAAATGACTGAAAGTTAACTTAAAAAATGAAAACAAGGAAAGAGAGTTCAGAGCAGTCGTGATGGCAGTCGACCTCACCAGTGCCATCTTAGATTTATATAATTAATTCTTTCTCACATCTTTCTCTGACACTGGAGACTCCTTTCATAAATGTTAACCTTAAAGCCTAGAAACTCACTTGCATTTTTTTATACCCTGGAATGTAACCAAGTCCCTGTGGACAATCTGTTGCTATGGAAATGATGAGGTATTAACTGTTAGTAATTAGTATGAACCTACAGTATGATTTGCGTCCAAACTGCTGTGAGAGCTTCTGTTATAGAGGATTAATAAACACCTCCTGACCAGTTAGAATGCAGAGATTAAGAGTCTTGTGCAATATCATTTTAAAAAGTCTTAATGAAAAATTTAATAGCCTACATAAAACTTACTAATTCAGTGATATAATATGTGTAGTTAAAAAGTGTAGTTATCTTATGATGAGCCAATTAATTTGGAATTAATTAATTCCAGTTTGTGTTTAAATAGATTACACTTTAATTCAAATCAATTTGAATTTCAATAAAATTTGTATAGCGCTTTTAACAATTGTCATTGTCGCAAAGCAGCTTTACACAATCAAAAGAAATTTTATTTATTGAAAGTAAACTTTATTGTTTAAATCATTGTTGAAAAACAGCATAATCATTTTAGATTTGTGAAATGAACAAAACTGTCATGGATTAGCTGTTATAGGAACTGACTCATCAGTATCAGGGTGTATCGCACTCAGTCTAACCGATTTTACCCTGCAGCTTTACGGCTAGTCTATAAAAACCAAATGCAGATATTCTTTAAACAAGACAGAACCAGATCCCAGACGTCTAGCATGTTGACCTTCAGTGAAAGGTGGGCAAAGTAAAAAAAATCCTGTAATTGACGTGACATGCCGACGTGTCATTTACTAGTGTTATTGAGTAAAGTACAGAAGTATCACTTTCAAATATCAAAAATATAGTACAAGGTGATTCACTTTAAAGAGGTCCTGAATATTCTGTAATAACTCTCACTAGGACGAAGCAAACATAAAATGTGCTCCTCAGTATATGGAGCTACAAACAAGCCAAAATGTCCCTGAGTCGGAGCAATAATGTAGGGACCAGACAGCCCTGTTTAATGCCGTTCCTCTTCACTCAGTCACTCGACTTCTCATCAGGATGGTGGTGTACAGTAATGAGCAGCATGTCTTCATAGTGCGAATCAATTCAAAGAAGAAGAAATATGATGTTCCTGAGAAATATGGTGTTTCTGACTGGGAAGATTTGAAGGAAAACATCCAACGTGAAAATGCTGCTGTTCCCCTGATATCCATGGCGATACTTTAAGGAACACGGAGCGCCACGTCGAAATGTGTCTGTCAGAAAGCGGAGATCACTTCCAGCATTGCATGTTAAGCAATTGATTACACATACGGTACATCATGGTATATAGCGTATTTTTTGGTTCGGATTGTTTCATTATAGCGAGAGTTATTACAGAAACTTTGGGGACTCTTTTAAATGAATCACCCTGCATTAGCTCACTGTAGCCTTTTTCATAGTAAAAAACATCTCTACCTCTCTCTCTCTCTCTCTCTTTCTCTCCCTCTCTCTTTCTTTGTATCTCACCCAATTGTGAATGTGCAGTTTTCGCTGCTGTCTGCAACCAGTCCCACTTTCTGATTTCAAACGCCTAGTGCACCTGGAGAAATGTAGTTAGGTAGGACAAAACAGTAAGTATTTCCCATACTTTTGAGGGGAGTAAGTGTATAAGACAGGTTCCATGTGAAATACTGTATGTACTTAAGTGCAATAATGTAGTTACGTCCCACCTCTGCCTTTAGCCGACATTTAACTGAGTATTTCAGCACATCAGACATCACCATGCACCTTCTCAAACAACAACCCTTAAGACAATGCATCTGCTTTTGCCATTTCAAGCACATTACATTCCACACAGGTGACAAAAGCACAGCTTTGCTATCACTTTTTAGGCTCTCTCCAGATCCCTCTGGATCTCATGTCCCACACCTGAAACACTTTGTCGTCTTTTCGGCAGGCTCTGCTATTCCCGTGGGCATCGACGTCCAGGTGGAGAGCTTAGACAGCATCTCCGAGGTCAACATGGTAAACACGTCAGAGTTTTATCCAAACATCTTCACCCATGAGTCTGCATCCGAATGCTGGTGTGAGTACAGTTCCTGTTTGTTCTTCAGGACTTCACCATGACGCTGTACCTGAGACACTACTGGAAAGACGAGCGCCTGGGTTTTCCTTCGGGAAACAACATGAGCCGCACGTTCGACGCCCGGCTGGTGAAGAAGATCTGGGTGCCTGACGTCTTCTTTGTCCACTCGAAGCGCTCGTTCATTCACGACACCACTATGGAGAACATCATGCTGAGGGTTTACCCAGACGGCAATGTTCTTTACAGCGTCAGGTGAGCTCCTGTGGTTGGGGGAAGATGTTCTCATGCACAGAAAGAATTCTGAGAACTTATGATCCAATGGGCAAAAGGGTTAATATAAGACTAACTCTAGTGATAGCAGTTTCACAAACGTACCACATGCAACTTTAAATAATTTAATGCTATGATTTGCTTAGTTTTCTACACATTTTTTACCTTTAAATATATTTAGTTTTTCTCAAAGCATGTATTTTGCAGTTACAATTATTTTCATGTTATGACACAACATTCCAGTATTTATTTATTTTTGCCAGATTGTGTGAAAGATAAATCTACATGATGTTCTGCATTTGATCCTGCCATGTGAAATGTTTTGTGTTAGCTATTGAATAAAAATTTTAAGAGGTGAATCTGTCTCCTGCTGCAGGATCACAGTCACGGCTCAGTGCTCCATGGACTTCAGCAGTTTTCCTCTGGACACTCAGAACTGTTCCCTGGAGCTGGAGAGCTGTGAGTGTTTACTCTCATGATAATTCAAGTACTCCAGTGTTTGACAGAATAATCTTAATAAAGTGTTGACCTTGTTTGCTGTTTAAATAAAACACTACTCCAGAATCAACTCGCTTTTAACCGCAGATAAACATTTCATCTGAGAAAAGAAAACAACAGAACACGTGTTTACGGCAGACTCACTCGAACGTCCGGACGCTGGATTTTGTCAATAAATATTTTAATATACGACTCTTTTAAATACTATACCAGTGACAATATTAAGATAAGACACACATGGAAAAAAGATAGAAAGCGGACCTATTAAGCTATCGTGCATGTTCAGACAGTCAGACGGGTCTCCAGTCTGTGTACAAACAAACAAGCAAACAAACAAACAAAGAATCATAAAAACAACATTCCCTGCTTTCTGTCCTTTTTCCATGCATTCCCCATATTGTGACCTGATTATAAGATGAGCCCCTCCCCCAGGTTATTGCTCAGCTCTGCTGTTCTCAAGAAGGGGCGTGGCCTAGCAGGAGCTCATTTACATAGACACTGAAATGCTGTGTTTGAAGGAGGAGTGGAATAAAAGAAGTTTAAGGTGTGCAAAATGCATTATATGAGGGCTGGTTCAGCTGCAGACAGACTTTGGGGGTGTCTGGTGTTTACTTGTTACAGAAAATATAGCAAAATATGGGACCTTTATGGGAGCTCTCATGGACGTAGCCAAGTGTACAATCCTGGAGTGATGCAGTAAAATGTAGTTATGTTATACTTTCCTGAAGAGCCAGAAGGAAGGAAGGAAGGACATAGTGGATGTATCAAAAAAGCTAAATAGATATTTGGAAAATGTCACATACCTGTTTACTTTAAAACCTCCAACACACCGAGTGTAGGACGAATAACACCTCGCGACCAGAACCAGCAGTGTAGCTTCATTTACAGGGCACACACTTGAAGATAAATACATGTCTCGCAGGAGGAATAACAGCTCACACTCCTATAGGCCAGTCCTAATGAGCACTTTAAGGGTCATGAGGGAGTGTAGGAGGTGTGTCTGTCACATGACTCTCCCTCTACTTTTACCGTCTCTATTTTCCACCTAACGAGCCTATTCAGGTCGGGTGAGGAACCATCCTGGAGGATCGATTTCAAATTTCCAAATTTTATTTAGCGCGAACACGACCATAAACAGCACCACATGCAGTGAAACACAAAATAGTACAATGCAGAAATAATACATAAAATAATATGTGTCAATATAAAATATCAGAATAATACAGAAAATAATACAAATTACAATTAGTCTTGGCTACTACTGTACGCAGTATTTGTCGCTCTATTTCCCTTCACATCACTCCTCTGTAGAACACGGCTGTAAACTGCGGTCCTCACATTTATAGCTGTTATTCGTCCTAGAGTAACTGTAACTGTGTTGATGTGGTTCCTTTCCTCCGTACTTTTCCGCACAGTGAGCCGCTGAAACGAGGCAAAGTGACTTCCATCACCGATTCATAAAGTCCTTTTAGCCTTGAAAAATCTTGATTTCTTCATCACACAGATGCCTATAATGAAAACGACCTCATGCTGTACTGGAAGAACGGGAACGACTCCCTAAGAACCGATGAGATCGTTCTCTCGCAGTTCTTTATAGAAGAGTTTAACCCATCCAGCGGCCTGGCCTTCTACAGCAGTACCGGTACCGTTTGTGTTTTTTCCCTTATTTTCCTTTTGGGATTGCTCATATGTCCTTTTGACCACCCTTTGTCAGTTGAGTATCTGTTGGTTTTGTCTCCGTTTCCGCTCAGGTTGGTACAACAGACTCTACATCAACTTCATCCTCAGGAGACACATTTTCTTCTTCATGCTACAGACCTACTTTCCCACGATGTTAATGGTCGTGCTCTCCTGGGTGTCCTTTTGGATAGACAGACGAGCCGTGCCTGCTCGCGTCTCACTTGGTACCACACATACACACACACAGTGGTGCAACTGTGCAATGAACTTACTGCTGGGCTACCTCAGAGCTGTTTTTGTTTCCGTGTACACACACACACACACACACACACATACAGACTCATAGTGCATTTTGTCTAACACTAACCATATACCTACAAAGCAGAAACAACAGATGCATGTGAATGTATTTATTCTTCTTGATACAACTGACATTAAAAATATTCACCCAATCACTCACTCTTCATCGTCTATACTGCTTTATCATGTGTACAAGGTCACGGGGGGCCTGAAGCCTATCCCAGGAGACTTAGGGCACAAGGCGGGGTACACCCTGGATGGAATGCCAATCTATAGCAGGGCACACACACTTACATGTGCATTGACAGGCAATATGGAAACAGCAATGAGCCTACTGTAATCTGCATGTCTTTGCGAACTCCATGCACACAGACCTGAGGCAGGAATCGAACCCTTGACCTGGAGGTGCGAGACGACAGTGCCAAACTAATTCAAATCTATATCTCTTTTTTCCACTTAAAAACATAAATGAGTTGTTAAAGTGCCCCTATTATGCCATTTTAAAGGTTGCTAATATTGCTTAATGAGTCTCTTAAAACAGGTTTACGTGTATGCAAGGTCAAAAAACACTTTAGTTTTCTCCAAAAATAGATTTAATTTTACCCCATTTCTAAATGATTCGTAA
>JAOVVB010000027.1:777188-787695 GCA_028570985.1 Heterobranchus longifilis | reverse complement strand
AGAACACCTTCTCCATGCTGAGAGCTACCTTATGCCTCTGTGTTGCTTTTTGTCTAGTTGTGAACACATCCTGGGGGACATGTTTCACACTGTGTTTGTTTGTCTGTTCAAGATTGTTTCATTCTACAAGATCCCATACAGTGATTTCATTATAATGCACATCGTGTCTACAGGGATGAGATAGGGTGATCGATCAGAGGATAAAATCTCATTTCTATCAACAAAGAAATTAGTGTTAGTGTTGAACAATGCATTATATTACGAGAGTTTTATGGATGACATGATGATGTGCAATCAGACCGGATGGTGTTTCTGTTCTCCACATGGGGGCAGTGTGCAGTAATGTTGAGGTTGAGTGTTTTATGTATGCATATACTGTACAGTACACATAAACACAAATTCACCAAAAATAAAAACACTACAAAATGCTTAAATGTTCTGCGTGGCTTTATTAGTTTGGATTTTATACAAATAGATAGAAAACCATCTAATATTTTCTGTAAATTTGTGTATATTCTGTGTTCTGTGTTTAAAGTTCAGTCCTTTTAGTTAAAACAAAAAATAAAAATAAAAACCGTCAGACACGTTCAGAGATTTAAGAATGAATAGGTTTTCTACAGAAGGGTTTATATGGATTTCTCATTTCAATCAAGATGGAGAAACGTCAATAATGGAAACAATATTTTCCATTATATGTGTATTATATTTTTTTTAATCAGCAACTAATCAGAGACTACACGGAAAAGAAAAGCATGTGTAAGATGTATGTACATGATGCAAAATACAGTAGATTTGAAAATAAATTAATTTCTAAAAAAAAAAAAAACCCTGTTAAGGGGTAACAAGTTTTCAAGTATGGTTTCTTCATAACAGGATGGGGTTGAATAAGGTTAGACTGCAAAACAAAAAAATGACTCACTTCTACAGTTAAAAAAGAGGTACAATCTGATCCAGGTTGGGATTTGGTCCACTCCAGATTGTAATGCAATGGTACATTCTGACCTAGAACAGGACTGAGACGGTGCAAGCGCCTGAAACGCTTTAAAATGAGCCTCAAAACCAAATGTGTGAGAGAGAGATATGAGATAGTACAGAGCAGAATGTGAGATGTCCTACATCTGAGCTCAGGACAGCGAGCAGGAGCTGTAAGAGGTGTAAGAACTGCATCCGCTTGATTTGTTTAAGTTTTTATCACTAGGATTTCCTCCACCATGAGATCCAGTGTTGTCGTGAGTAAGGAGAAAAGAGCAGCTGTGTTGGTGAGCTGCCAGAGGAGACACGACACACACCGATTCACGACTCTCCTACAACATCATCCTCACTCCGCACATGCTGGTATAATAAAACAGAGCGACAGAGTCAGTTACCGCTCTGACACTTGATTATTTTCCTTCAACAGCACATCCTGATGTCTGTTACTCCTTAGATACCACAGAAATTTGCAAATGGTAACATTTTTCATTTAACTAAAAAATAAAAAATGTAATGTTTTTAGTTGGTGTTCTACGTCTATTTTAGCAGCTATAAACGCTCCTTCCATCAATATCCTGTTACTCATGGTACTGCAAAAAAAAAAAATACAAACAAGCGTAAACTCTTCTATCCTGAAGATTTCAAAAAACCTAAAGTTATAGCTTTAAATCTGATTGTGGAGCGTCCCCCTAAGTCATTCCCTGTATACAAGCGATTACTATGGCAACGATAACATATTAGTTTGAGTACATTGATGTCAACCTGTGATTCGCCTTACAGCCAAAACTTGCTTGCCCGAGATTTTAGAGGTTATAGAACATTAATCAACACCTCCTGACTCAGAATCCAGAATTCAGCAGCTTACATGAAAAGAATAATGAGACTTATCATTATAACAGACAAAAACAAAAACTATACCTCTTTGTTTTGTTCTTTCTCTGTGTGTCTCTCTGCGCTTACCTCCTCCCTCCTTTGTGCCTCTCATACCGAGAGAGCAAGGACACAAAGAGAGTGATTTTGGCTCATACATATTAATGAGGGGCCTTGTGTGTGTGACAGTGTGATTTTCAACCTTTTTTTGTGGAATGAGGAAAAAAAAATTATGCACTCCACGAACTCTGGCAGAAAATCATTTGTAGGTTATTTACAGCCTGCCTGTCTGCATAACTTAATCAGCCCTGGACTCCCATTAGAAGCTATTAGGAGCAGACGGAATACTCGAGGGGGATAAAATGATGTTTTTACAGTATAATCTAAGAGTAATTTGTGACAGCAGCGGAGATATGAGGGGTTACCATGGAAGCGATGCAGTGCACCACGACCTCCGTGAGAGCATCCGCATCCGTCTCCCAACCAGAGATCGACTACTATTACAGAAACATACAGGACGAGAAAAAAAAATCAAGATTGACAGTGAAGACTTGAAACCACAAATTAGACCGAGGTTGCATTTATTTGGCTAATAAAGGACATGGCTATTTAAAGAAACAAGTATGGCTGCTTTGATTTAGCAACGAGGACCTCCTGACCACCTGTAAATGTGAGTGGTGGAGGTTTTTATATTTTAATATCACAGTAATGTTTCAGTGGTTTGTATAGTATGTATGAACTGCATTAAGGCGAAACCTTATCGAGAGCATTTAGCCGCTAGTCTGGGAGCTGCTCTGTAATTATCCGCAGCTGGCCCAAAAAATTTGGCTCATTCAGCTCAGTGAACAAAGACCTGCTCTTTCTCTCTCTCTTTCTCTCTCTCTCTGCATCCACACAGGGATGGAAGATGTGCAGCACAACCTTCACAGGGGCTTTCACCATGACAACCTAGCCTCGTCTTAATAGCGAGACATTCCTAGCACTTTTTTTTACCATGACAACAAAGCCTCCTTCCAACAACAGAGAGATCAAATTCTTCTGCTCAGGTTTATTTGCTCAGGTTATGGCTGCCTCTGTGACATGACCGCTCCTTCCTGGTCTGCGAGGCCAAGCCCTGATGTTACTCTTGGTCAGACTTCAGACTCGTCCTCAGACGGTGGTAATCTGGTCAACCACTCGGGTACTGTCTGCCATCTCAACGCACTCAATCTCTTCCCGGTGCTCACCCATGTTTTTCCTTTCCCTCCTTTTTTTCTTGGAGGGAGGTAGGAATGTCAGGAGGACTGGAAGGATAGCCAAGCAGTGGAAGGCGGTTATGAGGGCAGTGAGGAAAAAACACCTGAATAGTGTGTGTGTAAGGTTGGACGGAACGGCCGCTAAAGGCAACAACGCTGCTCCATAGCACATGTAACTCTGCAAGGCAGGAACCCCGTGCCGCTCCAGGGACACCTTCACCCAGCGCGTACGCGTCAGTTCCCGTCCCAGAGTGAAAGCTGACACTAGAGGCACGCTCGAGTCCACAGCGTAGTTAACCCCATAAATCAGGCACAGCACTGAGACGCAGTCCAACTCCACCTGCCACAAGGTCATAAATCCCACCACACCAAATTCCACTGAGGCCACCGTCACAGTTATCCAGGCGTTCACCAATGGGTCGGCAGCCAAAAAACTAGAAAAGAAGAGCAAGAACAGAGCAGCAATGCACGAGTTCTTCACTGGCGCACCCACTGACGATGCGTAGCGGTCCATGTAGACAAAAGAAGGGTTGAAGATGATGAACTTTACCCTGGAGGTCAGCGAGAGCTTGCGCAGGGTGTCCAACAAAATAGACATCTCCTCTCGCTTATTCTCTGTTGTCTTGGCCACCAGAAACATCCGGGAAGCCACTACGTCAAACTCTCCGTCAGCCCGCTTGGCGAATATGATGTCGTCTGAAAAATGGAGAAAGCGGGCCTGACGGAGAAAGCCCGAGCGCAGGTTCTCTGTGAAGTTTTTGCGTGAAAGGCTGGTTGTGATGTTCAGACCATGCAGGTAGTTTAGATAACTCTCAAACCAGGAGATCCTCTCAAAGCCTTTGGTGTACTCGAGGAGGTCCTCCTGCACACTGCTATTCCAGTACTCGATAGATTCATAGATGTAGAATCCAATTACAGGGCTGTAGCTGCTAAAGTAGCGCTGTTGTGCCCGGGTGTACGCGATGGTGCTAGTCTCTGTGGCGACAACATTACTGAGATCTGAGCCTTCGCTCACTTGTAAGTAGCCCATCAATGCGAAGGAGATGTAGACTAAATAAAAAAGCACTACAAAAGGTTTGACGTAAGTGTTGGTGATCCAGTCGCAATAGTAGCGCCTCATGAAGGCCACCAGGAGATGGTTCTCATAGACATGTAAGTCACCGGGTTCAGATGCTTCCTCGTTGTAATGCGTGTACATCAGGAAGCGGTACCACGCCGGCTTTTGCTGCAGTAAATCAGGCTTGGGTACACGCCTGCAGAACAGGCTGTGGCGATAGTTGTTTTCAAGGTAACCTGCAAAAACCAGGTTGGACCCATAGAAGGTGAGGATGTAGAGGTAGTTGAAGAGGATGGAGATGCAGGCGATGCGGCAGAACAGGCGCACGGCCTCGATGTTTGTGAACGGGCTGGCGCCGATGCCGAAGGTGACCAGGTGAAGGGCGGTGCTGGCTGTGAAGGGAAGCATGCAGTCTGAGAATACAGCAGCCACTCGCTCTTTTACGTGCTGGTCCTCACGGGTCCGTCGCCACGAGGACAGCATCTCGAACGTCCCGAACAAGCCATGACCTTAAAGAGACAGAGAAAGAGGAAGGAGAGATTTATACAGAGAGAGAGGCAGAGAGAGAGAAAGAGATGTTTTTCTTAGAATCTTAATTTATCCAGAACATTCACTGGTTCAAGTTGCTGTGCCTTTCACCTAAAGTGACAGAGGTGCCTGCTGGGAAAGGGGAAGCATAAATAATTGACTAAAAGCCTGACAAGATGGTGATTCTTGGACTAAAACATCAGTAACAAATGGATGTCGCAGGCCTCTAAGTCGCTCTTTTATTTTACCTTTCCCATAGACATACTCGTAACATTCATAAAAGAGAAATTCCACCCTGAGTGATACACACATATTAGCTTTTATCATGAACACCATGAAGAATCCAATATTTATTTTTTAGCTTGACTTGTTTTACTATTACAGTTTGACTAAGTTAATGGTTTCCTTGAATTTACTCCGTCCAAGTCTCTCAGCTCCTCACCTTCTCAAACAGATCAGCTTCCGAAAGCTCTCGTGCTAATACCGCCATTGACTCTGTCGTGCTCATGCATCACACCGCTGCACTGCATTCTGGGAAGGTTAGCTCCAGCATCTTCACTACTTCTAAACTTGCTTTCTCATTAATATGATGAACAACGAGCAATTTAAAAGCCAGTGCATCATCAAGTCTTACTTTTATCCTTATCTTATCTATCCTTCACAGATCACTTTTTCCACTATGCAGCAGCGGCAGAATTCTGATCCAAAAATACCAGCGCAAACTTTGCCTGGGGCATGCTTGTCAGATTTGATTTGCTTCAACTGCTAGAGATAGTGAAGGCTTACAGTATATGATGCACTCATTTGAGAAGAAGAAGGGTTAGTATTTTTGCTCTGCTCTGTTTAACCCAGCATGCAAACAGCCTGTAACAGGAAGGTGGCTTTCTCTTGTACTTGCTTTTATCCTGTTGCTTATACTAATATAACACATTACAGTATGCTATATTAGTCGTAGTAATCATTATGTCATAGCAAAGTTGCATATCGTTGAGAAATTCTCACCCTGTCACTCATCATGGAAATCGCAGCTCGCTGTCACACACACTCTGTGCCACCGTACTGTAGGAAACAAGCGGTCTTCTGTTGCTCGCTGGTATGAACGCCTAAGCGTATAGGTGTACTGTACTGTGAGTATGTGAGAATTATAAAAAGACGCTGTCTGTAACTATAACTAAGCCTAAAGATTCATAGCACCATTATAGGAATCACAAATCAGACATTCACAGCGGCAGACATTTCTAATAGCTTAGCTCAGTGCAAACAGCGCGGTCCGTCATGTATAATTGACGTGATGTGAGGAGAGATCTCGTACACACAGTGCCATGGAAGAGCTTTGTGTTGGTGCTCAGGGACTCTGCGTAAGTCTGAGATGCTGGAGTAACTGGGTCAGGCTACTTTTAGAAGCTTCTACGAGCTAGATGATGGACATTTTACCAGATTAGCGTAAAAATTTTACATTTTAAACATTTTTTTGTTTGTGTGTAATTAATGAGCCGTTCATGCACACATTCTTATCATTTGTATTTTCTTCCTGTTCTTCTTTCTTTCTTTCTTGTTCTTGTAGCAGACTGCTCTTACGTCCAGTGTTGCCACGGCACCGGTGACTCATCGCCATGACGGAGATTCCCCGTAACTCCTCTAAGCTGACCTGAGATCTGTTTCTACACAACATGGCCTTTCCTTTTCACTCGACTCCAGAGACAGAGATAGGACGCTTGGGTAAGGGTTAAATCAGGGTACTGTACTAGGATTTATGGCCTCTAAACCAAAGCTGTGAGTTATTACCTCTAAAACGGCCCGCAGGATGGAGTGAATTATTACAGGCTGAGACCTGAGAAAGAGTACTCAGGATAGAGGGAGAGAGGGGGGGAACAGATGAGGATGACTCAGCATCCATGTCAAAGCTTTGGTTTTCCAGAAACATAAGGAATAAGACGCTCTGTTCTGTTATAGTAAAGTACTGAGTAATATACAGGCTGAAGTTGATTATCTTTTTTCTAAACCGCATGTCCGTTAGTGTTTTATTCCTCTTACGCCACTGCAACTGCAATCTATTGTGTAAACTTTGCTGTCCTGGCAGCGCTCGAGACCTGCGCATATTAATATAATGTAAGTGGGCCTTTAACAAAATAGCTTCCAGATCCAAAGGAAGGATGTCAAAGAGAGCTGAGACCCAGACTCGACGGAAAAATCTCATCATCCCGTATGTGGCTGGAAAATCCTTCTCTCAACAGAGGTGGAGGTCTTCAACACAACCTGTCTCCTATTTTTCATGCTGCCTTTTCATCTATTCCACCAAGAAAACCTCACTTAAAGACTCTTACTCTGACGTTTACTCTTTCTGGTCGTTACACCTCTAATCTCTCTCTATTGTCTTCCTACTGTAACAGAACTCGTCCCCTCTACTCTCTAATGACCCTCTGTCCTATTCTCACCTTCTCCAGTGTTCACATAACAAGCCGATTCAGATAGGGGAGGACCCTTAGACCTTGGAGGCATTAAATACGAGTTAACTTACATATATATACTTTTATATATATTATAAACCTGACATACTGATTTAGAGAATTAATCAGGAACTCATCTCTGTTCTTCACTGCTATTCAATGTGTCTCTCTGTCTCTTCTTTCCCTTATATGGTATATCTTTCAGAAGATCTCTCACTTTACTTTTTTTTTTTGTGTGACCTGTTTCATATTTTCTGAGAAGCCCTGCTCCAGTTCCTTTTCCACTGAATCAACCTGCAGTTTATAAGAGTGTGGAATCCTTCTCCTTCTGCCCATCACGAGCATCACAAAACTCATTACATGCATCTTTAGCACCACTCTGGTGCTCGGTAGCGCATTAGACTGCACGCAACCAGAGCTTCCTCCCAATAAATGTAATATTAATCCCGGCAATTACGACCCATCATACCTCCTCTGTCGGTCGTTCTGTTATTGTTGGAGGATTATCGAATGAGCCGTTCAACAGCTGATGTCTATGTAATAGAATTAGATTTTTTTTTTTTTTTTTGGTGGAGCACAGAGATAAGCGCTCATTGCGCTGGAAGAAGTCTGTAATGCTGTAATTACTACGTCCCATGTTTCTATTTTCCCTCGCCGCACAATGGATGAACTCGAGCACAGATGGAAGCAGTGATTGACCTCAAAGTGTGAATCCCGATCCTTCTGTTTTTTAGCGAGCTCACTGGGCAAATAAACGCACCGGTGGTGGAATCAAAATGCATCTTAATTACGAAAAAAAAAAACTGCTCGCTAACGTAACATAATGTAACGACGTTTGGTCAGTTTATTAGATTAGATTAACAAGCTGTTACTCCAGTTTGCTGAGCATCTTTACAGCCAAAAGTTTGTGCCCCCCTGCCTCAACCCCAACCAGAACCACACGTATCTTAAAAACATCTCACTCCAGATTAATCCCGTTGGGGTGAGTTCAGTCACGGCTTAGTTTCAGTATGAATAAACCATACAGCTTACAAAGTTACCAAGATATTCTAATCATCTTTAAAGACATAATCGGCCAAAACACAGTATTCGTGCTGATTTTATAAAACATTTTTATGTTGTGCATGTAATACAGAAAATGTGTGTGGCTAAACAAGCTTCTTCAGAAGTTTATGCAACATGGAAGTGACCAATCTTGCTTCCATAAAAATTTCAAGTTGCTAACTTCAGCCATTTTAGTGAGATATAAAAAAAATTATTTGCTCCAAAAATGGACATTTTTCAGTATAATACTGTCTTGCTTCAAACAATAATAATTTAAATTGCAAATGATTCATATTTCTGAATCATTTGCAATTTAAATTATTATTGTGTAAGCTTAGTATGACGTGTAAAAAATGGTAAAAGCTTAAAAAGCAAAGAATATGTAGCGTCCGTAACCATGTCAAATTCCTGTTGCAATATCTTAACAGTTTCGTATTTTAGAATAATACACTTCTTCAGGTTCTTTTCACGTGAAATCTTAATTTGAAAAAAGTTTCATCTGAATGAGAATTAAGATCATTTAAAAATTTTAATCCAAAAAAGTTACAGACACTAAAACATAAAAGAGCATGAAATTTGTATTTAGCAAATGTGTTTCTTTTTATCTAATAAAAATAAAAATGTGTTTCCAAAAAAAAAAAAAAAAACCATGAATCGGGAGATAAGAATCATTAAGTATCATGAAAATGGTGTTATAAGATCTTTTGTACCTACAGTAGGTGAGACACTTTTTAGCACCAATACCACGTTTTGTCTGAATGGGCAGGTGTCCACATACTTTTGGCCGTATAGTGTATATTTAATCATTCGTGTAGTAAACAGGAGAGATATATGACAGCTTGCCACTTGAGTGTTTATGATTCTCCATCTATGCAAACTAACGCAAAATAATCTGCCTCGCAGAGCTGCTAATCCATGCTAGCACCAAGCAGTGATGCACATTGCTTTGAAATGTAGCTACATTCTTAAAGAAACATTCGCCAAGTCATTAAGGATTTTTATGTTTTTAGCCTTTCTTTGGTTGGCAAGGCAGCTAAAATAAAAATACAACCTGTAGATTAAATCTGATCTGGAAATCAGCTGGTGCAAAAACAGGCGTCCAAGACCTCGAGATAATTTGGAGATTCATTTCCTGTTCTTTAGCATGCTTCACTTACATTTCTCCATCACCAGTACTGTATCTGGGTTTCTCCTATAAGTGGATTTTGGAGATGCTTCACAGCTCATGCTTAGATTTTAATCTGAATTGCACATCAGGCTGAAAGTGCAGAGTGTAGAGCTAGCGTTAGACAGCATGCTCACTGGCTTTTTTTGCCCTACCTCCTCGTAACCCGGAGCGCGCTCCTAACCTCTCGAGCGTCTCTTCTCTGTCTGTCACGCTTCCATCGTGTTACTTCCACAGAGTGCTCTAGTTTCCAGAAACCTCCTCCTACACACGGTGCTAATTACAGAGTGTGTGAAAGATAGAGAACAATAGCGGGAGCGAGAGAATGAGATAAAGACGGAGGCGATCTGTCAGCGTACGCCGTTCGTGTGTGTGTGTGTGTGTGTGTGTGTGTGTCTTGGCCTGTGTTTGTAAATGGGATTATTCGGAGAGAATCTGGTTCTATTCAGTTATTCGATGTGTCTGTGAGTTCCTAAAGGATAAAGTACAAAGAGAATGAGACCATGCAGTCCCGTTGGGAGTCCACGCTTGCTCCGAGCTGGTTCTTTGATCTGGATTTTAATGTTTAATGAGATTATAAAAGCAGCGCTACAAGTGGTGATGATTGTTTAACAGGAGTGCTCACTTTCCCAATTTGGTTTACTGCATGCGATTAAAAGGTGCTTTTTGCTTTGTTTAAAGTATCCATCGCATCTTTTTTAGACGTAGCAAGATGAGGATGAAGCGCAACACCAGCAACGAGGAAAGGCACGATGTACTAATCATTTGATAGTAAGGATGTGATTGAAATTATTGCCATGGAAACAATAGTAAGAGTTTTTAGATGACAGGATTGTGTTTATATTTTATGGCCCTGTAATGAGCATCATGCATTACGTTCTTTCTTTCTTTCTCTCTTTCTTTCCTTTTTAATCCATGAGCAATACCTTTAGACAGGGAATGAGGAGTGAGATCAAAGAAAGAGAAAAACTCAGTTTTTGTTTCAGTTGCAATTTTCCTCCAAGCCACCAGAGGACTTTAAACCTAACACACTAATTCCTCATCCTCAAAAGCTTGTAGAGAAATGACTCCTACTGAATGTTACTCACAAGTTTGATGTCTCCTTTATACTTTATATATACTCAGCAAAAAAAGAAACGCCCCTTTTTCAGGACTGTGTATTTCAACAATAATGTTGTAAAAATCCAAA
>JAOVVB010000027.1:740252-752534 GCA_028570985.1 Heterobranchus longifilis | reverse complement strand
GAATGTGTGTGTATGTGTGTGAGGCTGTGTTTGTATGTGTGTGTGTGTGTGTGTGTTAGACTCACTGCTTGTGCTGCAGCGCTGTTGGTGATGTAATCATCTCTGGATAAAGCCAAGGACGCCTGGTCAAACTGAAAGGAAAAATACATTCATAAAATACACACACACACACACACACACACACACACAGAAATTTCCCACCTACAGTACAGTAAATCACTGTCCAAGATTATGAACATGATTTATTAATCAAAAATAAAAAAATTAAAATGTAATTAATAAAACAGTAATTTTAAAACAATAAATCTTATTAATAATAGGTTATAATTTCATACATTGTGAAATGCCACAAACTGCTCCAAAAATATTACATTTAATATATTACTAGTTTAAAAACTAGTACTAGAAATGTTTATTTAAATAAAAGTGAATATTTTCTTTATAATTCAGGATCATTACTAGAATTTTTAAAATAATTAAAATATAATAAGTAAACAAGAATAATTACTGAATATCATTGTGTCATAATTACATGAATAAAATAAATAAATAAATAAATAAAGAAAAAAGGTTCCCTATAAAAAAAAAAACTGACTTTTTTGAATTCCACATTTTAAAACATCCCCTGAAGGACCTCATGAAGGTTCTAGCCGAATCCTCGTGCTCGGTTCCTCCGCCTCACCTTGATGATGTACTCCTGAGAGTTCTTGTCGTCAGGCGAGACGTAGAGCCGCAGCAGGACGGATTTGCTGTACTGAGTGCGGATCTGAGCCAGCGTCTGGAGCAGGTCAAACTTTTTCGGGTCCCACTGAATGTCAGTACCATGAACTTCGCCCAGGACGGGCCAGCGGAACTCACGCTTCTTCAGCTCCTTCAGCAGTGGCTTGGAGTCCACCAGCTCGATGGCAGCTTAGACAGAGACAATGTACAACACATAGCAGGAAATTCACATCTAATTTTAATGTTTGAATCTTTCAGCAGAAACATATAGTTTTGTTTGTGGAGAATTTAAAGTATCTGAATATATATTATTCAAATTGCTTAATCAGGCAGGTTGTCCCCAAACATACAATTTGCTAGCACTTGAATGCTATAGAACAAAGGCTTCACTACTACTTAGCTTATCCTAGCAAACGAATGAACAAAAATGTTAAGAACCAGCGAATTGATCAATAGCTAATTTATTACACTAATGAACAAAATGTAACTATCTAGCTAATTTAACAAGTTAACATACCAAATATTAAATAGCTAGCTAATTTAACATGTAAATCTACAAGCTTTAATAGCTAGCTAAATTATCAAAGTAAGTTGCAAAACATGAAATAGCTAGCTAGGTATACAAATTCATGTACAGAATATTAAACAAATAGCTAGTTAGTTACCAAATTAACTAGTTAATTAACAAGTTAATGTGCAAAATTTTTAAAAGATAGGTAATATATCTAAATAATGTACAGGGCTTTAGTAGTTAGTTAATGTATCAAACCCATGTAGAACACTTAACTAGCTAATTATCTAGATAGTTTAACAAGTCGACATACAAAATATTAAATACCTAGCTAATTTAACATGTTGTAACTAGCTAAATTATCAAAGTAACTTACAAAACATGAAATAGCTGGCTAGTTAAATAAGTAATGTACAGAATATGAAACAGTTAACTAGTTTAACAAGTTAACATGCAAAATAGCTAGCTAAATTATCAAACTAATGTATAAAGCTTTAGTAGTTAGTTAATGCATTAAGCTAATGTAAAACAATTAACTAGCTAATTGAAAAAGTTAGTGTAGTGCTAGCTTAACTATTAAAGTAGTGTACAGAGTTTAACTAGCTAATGTTGAACAATTGTTATTCTTGCTAGTGAGCATGTTTTTTTTTTAATGCTAGAGATAATTATCCAATAATTTAAACAATCAGTGATCTGGAGTGTTTTAGCTCCACCCACAGGTCCTTGGTTTTAGTCAGCGTTTTATATGAATGGAGGCAGATTTATTTAGCTGTGGAACTCACTCTCGTTCATGCAGGAGCGGTACAACATCTTAGCCTTCTTCACTGCCTCGATGTCTCCCTTCGCCGTGGGCTGTTCCAGCAGCTCTACAATAAAACCGACAGAAATCATCAGACGACATCCAGCTAGAAAATGTCATAGCTGAAACCCAGCGCTAACACCTGTACCAGGCCGTACCTTTGAGTTTGAGGTCCACGTTCTGCCGGAGCCAGGGGTAGATCCCGTAGCTGGAGGAATCTTCCGGAATGGGGTGATCTCTGAGCCAGCCTCCACACGCGTACTGGTAGAAATCATTACATGGGTTGATGCTGGTGTCCAGCTTACTAAGGATGGAGCCGGCTAGACGACATTCGAGTACAAAACATCAATCTAATGCTTTAGCTTTAAACATTTTGCTCAGCATGCTCGCTTCATTTTACATCCTGGTTCTTTTCATGTCTAATAATCACTTCACAGTTATTGAAGATTAGATCTTTGTGAAATATAGCCAAGGAAATCAGACAATGGTTTTCTGTAAAGAACAAAGCACTATCGGTCATGCTGTTAAAAGAAAATAATCAACAAACGGATGATGTGATGAAGCAGAGGTGCTGCAACCACCCTGAAGCTGATTGCTCTCCTAGAACAGCATGTGCTTTATTCCTTTTATTCCACAATCGTTTGTTCATTTATTAAATAATTTCTATCTATTTAATGTTTACACTCTCACTTAGCTATGTTGTATCAGCTATCAAGCAACACTCGCTCGTTCACTGGCCTCTTTTTTCTTTCGCGTAAAGACAAAAACTAAACTCATCTTGTTAGCGAGAAACCCGCGAAAGAGACTTAAACTCCTCTGAGAAAACCTAAAGTTACAATTACACAGCACTGACACTGGAGACTGCTTCAAAAAAAGTTAAGTAAATGTACATAAAACTTATATACCATATGAACGATGCACACATCCATCTGAACGAGTCGTTACTATAGCAACCTCTCTAACGTATTAGAATGAGAGCATTAACGTGTATAGACCCTCTAGTGGATGTCATTGGCATTGCGCTTGCTTTCATTCGGTTTATTTATATTTGCATCACACCTGTGTGGACCCGAGCGTGCTTACCTGCTTCGATGCACTCCGGCGTGAGACAGAAATCCTCACTGGTGGATTTCTGCGAAACTTAAAGGAGGGAAAAGTGAAAGTGTCAGAGTAAGCAACAACCCGTAACTCACATCACCCTGTAACAGCTGTCCCTGGTGTGGATGTCAAGAGGAACGCTGACCTCATGCTCTGTTGCACATAGAATCCAAACATGTGCACACACACACACACACACACACACGCAGAATGGAGAGGCATGCAGTATTGTTTATACTGCATTTTTAGCCAAATACTGACTGGCTAGTAATGCTATGTGTGTGTGTGCATGTGTGTGTGTGTGTGTGTGTGTGTGCATCTTGTGCAACGCTTATGGTTTTGATTTTCACACTGTTTAAAGTCCACTACACAACTACACCCACAAACAACCACAGCAGAGAGAGAGAGAGACAGAGAGAGCAAGCTTCAGCCAGTTCCATAACCATTCCATAATAAAGCCAATGCATTAATATGAACCTGCACTACTGTCAGAGCTGCTCTTTTAGAAAATTTATCATCATTTTCTGAGCCAATCAGAGAGGATTAAAAGTTGTAAAAATGTTTTGCAAAAAGTTTTGCTTTAAACCTGATTCAGGACGCACAAGTACAACTATGCAGTCAGAACGCCTCCGTGAACAGGTTCCTCGCTGCTTCTTTGTGTCTTTAAGGGTTCTTCTGTTCTTAAAATCGTTTCTAATATTAAACCGCTCTGTCCTGGGGTTCTATACAGACCTCCTCCAGCTAACAGTGTGAGCTAAGCAGAACAGCACAATTTATTTAAAGTTACAGTTTGAGTAGATTTGTTTTATTTATTTATTTTGCTTTGTCAACGTTATAATAACCGTGCAAAGCACGTTAGATGTTTCACAATGTTATTTCAGTTATAAATATTACACAGGACGCCTTCTCAAGACTTGCTTACGCTTCCCAGAATTTCCTACAAACATTCCCACTTATTTTTATAAGTTTAAATTAAAGTTTAAATTAATAACACATTATACAGTTAAGGAACAAACAGAAGAACCGTTTAAGCGTTTAGATTTCTGATTCGTCCCAACAGAGATACAAAAGAGAGAACTGAAGGAGAGCATTTGACACACGTCGGGGTAATTATAGATCATTTACAGTACATCCCATGGACGGGGAGCACAAACTTTTGCACTGGTGTCTTTTTCTTTTTGGAGGACAAAAAGGAGCTTGTTAGCAGCACAGACTGTTAAAAAACATGTCTTTCTTTAGTTAAATCCATTCATGCAGGAAGGAATAAAGAAAAAGAGAGGGGAAAAAAACAAGAAGAAATTAAATAATTAAAATAAATAATGAAGAAATATTTTGCAGATCAAATACAATCCAATCAAATTTGGCAGCAAAACTGGAACAAATATGTGAGACACACACATACACACACACACACACACATACACACACATATATATATATACATCAGTCAGGCCAAAGAATATATACACAATTCTGGAAAAGAAGACTAATGTGATGTATGTTATATAAACACAATATTAATAATATCATATTATTACCATGATATTATCAGATATATGAATATATAACATATAGCAATAAATTTAAATGCAAGTTTTTCTTTCCCCTCTCTCCCTCTCTCTCTCTCTCTATCTCTCTCTCTCTAGGTTAAACCTTACTGGCTTTATTTCATTTCTTATTGGTACAAAATGAAAGAAAGAAGATAGGAAGGGTGTCTAAACTTTTGCACTTGTATATGCGTGTGTGTGTGTGTGTGTGTGTGTGTGTCAGATATACACACTTACCTGCAATGACAGCAATCATCAGAGCAAGACAGAAACACACGAGTGTGATCAGAGACACTTTGGTGCGTGTACACGGAGACACGCTGCGCTTAGAGTTTCTTCCACTCAACATCTCCGACTCCATCGTGCTCCGAACACAAGCCCCTGAGTTCCTCCTCGGTTCCTCTCCCAGCCCCGGGTGTCTGTGCAGGTCAGAGGAACCTCGTCTGTGTGTGAAGCGCGTGAGCTCGGCAGCAGCGTCTGAGCATGAGAGCGAGGGAGAGGAGGGAGGGAGGGAGAGTAATAGAGCTGAGAGTGGGAGTGGGAGGGAAAGAGGGATAAAGGGAGGAGGAGGAGGAGGAAGAGGAGGAGGAGGAGGAGGAACTTCTTTCCTCAGAGCACAGACTGGAACCCTAAACCGACACGGATAATTATACACACTTTTGTGTATGGGTGGGATGATTGTATGCGGTCTATGTGTGTGTGTGTGTGTGTGTGTGTGTGTTTACGATGTGTCTGTTCTGTACCTGCCTACATAATAATGAGTTAAACTTCAGCCTAAATCAGGAACCTTCTTTCCGTCTGTATCTGCAATTCTGAAAACAAGAAAACACCAGAGGAGAGACGCACATGTATAAACATGTGTGTGTGAAATAGAAACACAAGACCATTTAAACACAGTGCCCTTAACAAAACACACAGAACTGGGAGCACTGATAGTCATACAGGTATATTATTTTTAAAATATAATCATTAAAATATTTTAAGAATCAGATTGCTGTTCATAATCGACATGGGGGAAAATGTGCAACAACAGATTTAAATTAAAGGCAGAATTCCCACTTGAGTAAAACACAAAGGTTGAAAAGTAATAATTACTTGTAATTAAAAAAGAAAAGAAAAAAAAGAAGTACACCTAAGGTAATTCACACCTAAGAATTATGTATATTTAGAAACTTAATTGAATTTAGGAAAATAGACATACACATAGGTCAAATGTTATTTATTTATTTAAAATTTTTTAAAGACCAACAAAATATACATACATACATACATATATACACTATATATATATAAAAAAATTTATTTATTTATTTATTTATTTATTTTTAAATCGAAATGTGAATAGTGACTTTTTATTTCAGACACAGGTTGGTTTCAAGACTAACAGCAGAACCAGACCTGGACTTTCCTCTCTGTCCTGATCTGAAGTTGGAGTCAGAACCGGCCCAAAACAATCTAAAGCACTAAAGGAGGAAACCATCTCTGCAACCGATTAAACAGCATCAGTTCTGATCCTGTAAGAAACGTTCAGTGTGCTTGTATTCAGAATAAAACACAACTAGCGCTGGGTCAGAGGCCTCCGTCTGAGCGTTTGCTCTGATTTATAGAAACATTTCACAGTAAAGTGACTTGATGAGATTTTATCATTTTTCCTAAAGTAAAAGCTACTACTGTTTGTTCTTTTTAACATGTTAATCAATTTATTATTTACCCTCCAGCGCTTTTTTAAAATAAACTACCTGCAAGCAGACAATATTGCAGGCAAATTGCAATAGTAAGTACACCCTGTCATGGACAGTTTCATGTACGCTCCTAACCCTGACGATAGGAGAAGAAAGGTTGTTAAGCAGTGTTTTTAACCTGTCAGCTGTTTTAATAAAACAGGTGACAGGTTACAGCATTGCTTCAGAAAAACATCATCTCCAGAACATTTCTAAAGGACACCATGTCTCTTACCTCTGAGGATGAGTTGGTATGACAGCGGCGCAGTGGGAAGCTCCTGCTCATCTGAACAGACAGATGGTTAAGGAAAAGACCCTGGGAGATACTGGGCTAAGCCCTGGGACTGGTGTTCACTCCGGCTCACCTTTTTGCCCTATTCTCTCTTTCTCTCGTCCATTGTGTTTCTTAACAACCTTTCTTCTATCCAGTCTCTCTGTCTTTGTGTCTCTAGTGCCTGCCTTTCTCAGGGTGCTTTATTCTTCTGTCCAGAGTCAGCATCACAACATTCTTAATATCTCTGTACTCCTTGTCCTACCTTTATTCTTATTTATTTGCTAATATGCCCCCTACACACTTTGAAGAGTGTCATCCAATTGAATCTAATCTAAATACTTTCTCAATTCTCTCAAAACACTTCTTTTTAACCCTTTATCCCTTTAATAAGTTAGCCTTGCTGGTCCTGGTCACGTATGTCTAAATAGCTGCATTTTTTTCAAACAGAAAATAAAATAATTTGCACAGACTAGGTTTTGATGACAGATTTTAGTTTTAATCAAACGGAAAAAAAAGAGTTGGTAAAATATCAAATGGCTGACTGATACCAAAACAGTTTATACTCCAACTACAGTGCAGTGACACATCTACTGTTACTCTGTGTATAATAACTGTTGTAATGTGTGTAGTCACAATGTAGAAAAATATGTACATGTCCTTCCTGCCATGCACCATGTCTTCACTCTCATGCACAGGTCCTCCCCGTCATGCACCATGTCCATTCATGAGCCATGTCCTCCTTGTCATGACCATGTTTCTTTTCATGTATTACGTTCCCCCCTGCCATGCACCATGTCGTCCCTCTCATGCACCATGTCCTCCCTGTCAGATTCCATGTCTTCTGTGTCAGATAACATGTCTCCCCTGTCACACACACACACTGTCCATTCCATCAAAGGAAGAGTGGTTGACCACGACAGGGTAGAATTTTTATGCTAAAGTTCACATTTACTTAGCACCTGTTGGCCCTTTAATTAACAAAGTGATTAACTGTTGAAAATTAATGGTTTCTGTTTATCAACCCTATTCTACATTTCTCAAAATATAAGTGTAAGTACTTAATGTAACCTCAGCAGCTGTTTCAACCTCCGTTACAGAAAGACAAAATGCTGTTTGTGATGTCACTCATTACTTCAGTCTGGGCAGTTACACCATAATGACATACTGTAAGAACATTAGGACAGGGACTTTTAGGGACATGCAGAGACATGCAAAAAAAATTAAGAATATTATTATGAAAAAGGTAAATATATGATCAAACTTCTTAAATAATTTGTTGATGATGATAAGAACAAAGTAAATGTATTTTAGCGTCGTGTGATTTAAGCACTTATTGAAGTTATCGGAGCAGCATGTAGGACATTAAAAAAAATCTCATACACCCAAAATGAGGAAAACACATTTTAAGAGACTTATTGCTCTGTAAAAAAATTAAATAAAATAAAAAATCATTATTCTGCGATATGTTCATAGTGACTGAGGACACCAAAGCCAAATTATCAAAGTCAAAGTGATAATAAACTTTATGGATTTAAATATAGTTTCGCCTATGGATCAAGACTTTTGGGTCACCCTGTATTTACTGAAACTGTCAAGTTGAACAGGAAGAACAAATTTTCTAAAAATCATAATAATAATAAGAAAACTTCTTGTTCTTTATTTTCCTGAATATATAATGTTGTGTCCTTCCGAGTCCTTCCGTGTCCCAGTACAAACCCACATATAAAACATAAGGTTCAGTTAGATTAGATAGTGTTAGTGGCATTTGAGCTACAATAAAGTGTACAGTAGAATGAAAAAGTGTTCTCCCAAACCTTTAGCGGTGGAGACTCTCGACAACCTGTAGTGCCCTAGTCACTGCGTTCTCCTTAATTCCTTTGTGTCATTAGCTGGTTTGCTATTGCTGAGTTAATGTTTTACAGAATAAAACACAACCTATCAGGCGGCACGGTGGTGTAGTGGTTAGCACTGTCGCCTTGCACCTCCAGGGTCCGGGTTCGATTTCCGTCTCTGTGTGCATGGAGTTTGCATGTTCTCCCTGTGCTTGGTGGGTTTCCTCCCACAGTCCAAAGACATGTAGGTTAGGCTAATTGGTGTTCCCAAATTGCCTGTAATGTGTGAATGGGTGTGTGAGTATGATGAAGCAGTATAGAAGATGAGTGAGAACACAGCCTGTCAGTAAATAACCTTGAAAAAACATTGTGTGTGTGTGTGTACATTGTGTCTGTTCTGTACCTGCTCACTGGATTCTAACTAGACTACATAATAATGAGTTCAACTTTTATCCAAATCAGGAACCTCCCCTTCTATTTTTTGTGTCTGTCTGCAATTTAAAACAAGCAGGATCGCAGTTTACCAGAATCTCCCCAGAACGCACTGCTGCTGATGAGAACGAGAGGATGTGGTCTTACAGAAAGACACGCTCTCAGTAAATGATCTCCCGCAAACAGGACTTATCTCTCACGCTAAAAAGAAGCAGGAAATGCCAGGGAAATGCTGGGGAAATGCTGGGGAAATGACGGGGTCGCCACGTCATCACGTTTTCGGTTTCCGGGATTAATCAGGAAACTAGTTACCGAGCTGGTTTACTTTGCCCTCTCACGTGTGACGCCTTGGCATTTTTACTAATATTACTAAAAATGTAAACAATTTACATTGTGCGTTATTTATTTCATGCTCAGAACATTTTGACAAACCTAAAATGACTTTTTCATGACTTGAAAGAAAGTGGTTCCATAATCAACCCCAAAACGAACAGAAATAAGTTTAGAAGAGAAGCAGGAATTATCTGTGTGTATCTGTGGCCCTGCAGTGGCTGAGCTGCGTTAATGGAAGGTTTTCTGCACGCTGCACTTTGGAGGCGCTCTTTCAGACGCACTTTTGCAGTTTTTGCCATTACCATGAGCCTGTGCAAGCTTGGCCTAATGTTGATTATGTGAGTGTGCATGACTCTATAAGGCTGATTAGTGATTATGACTATATATCCAGACTTTCAGGGTAAGGAATTATAATTTGAAGTGACTTCTTTTTTGTTTTTGTCTTTTGTTCCTAGTTGGAGTTGGGAACATATAACGTTTAATAAAAGCCAGCATTAAACCTAGACTTGGCCTGGCCTCGGTCTTCTTGAGCTTTCCAGCTAACAGGAATTTTCTGTTTTTCTTTCTTTTCTTTTTTTTTTCATGAAATTCTCAAAACTGTTCCTTAATCTCCCCAAACCCGGACTAAACTTGGCACACTCGGTGGTTTGTGTGTTAATTATAGCCTTTATTGTCTAACTGCAGGTTGGAGCAAATTCTGGTGAGCCACAGAGTGCAGTCATGCTTTTTCAGACGGAGGAACAATGCGTGATGTGAATGTGAAGTCCCAGATCAGAAACCACAACTTCAATGCTCTGATCAAAAATAATAATAAAATAAACACAAATAATAAACAATGCAAAGGAATGCTGCTCAGCTGAAAAAACATCAAGCTGATTTTTTTCAAAATAAAGATTACTGATGAAATTTACTACACAATTAACCTTATTTTAATTTTATCTTATTTAAATATTTTCTTATTATATGTTTTTTTTTTTAATAACACCTTGTGTTCGTGTATTACCTGACTAGAGTGCAATCATAACTTTTTTTAATAACTTGTACTGCAGCTTCTTTGTATCTTGGTACCAAAAAGGGTTCCTCAAGGGTTCGTTAGATAATTAACGGTTCCTCCATTTTGTAGCTATATAGTAAGTTTAAGGGGTTCTCCAAAGGGACAAGTCAATAAGTCGTCCACTAATGTGTTTAAGTGTATATCAATAATTTTGCATGAAAAATGGCTCCTGGGTAAAAGAATGCAAAATTGGTCATAATGTTAAAAAGCTGGACGATCGATTGATCAATAAATAGATATAAGACAGAGAAGTTAACTATAACAACTTTCATGAAATAAAAGTGTAAATGTTGGCAAACTGCTGAGGGATAAAACATTTTGGGACGTGCAGTTATAGAAAAATAATCAACTTTCGCACACCAACCTGTCATTTACTATATAACACCATAAATCTCCGCTACTGAGTCTGTGTTTTTGTGACTGTGTGTGTTCCGGATCAGAGCAGATGTCTAATCTACTCTGTTATCTCGTGTCTTTCTGCTCTAATCAGTGTAATGGTCTCACCAGAACAGCAGAACACCTGTCTGAGCGAGCGAGAGAACCCCGAGGCACAGGTTTAATAAAGCTCATTACGGCTGGACATCCAGAACACTGTTATTTATAAACTCGCTTCATATGACTGAGTGACGCATAGGAGCACACGGCACACAACAGCTAGATAGTGGAGGACAGTTTGGACTTATCTACTCTGGTTTGACTGTAAACACACATAATAAACAATACACACACACCCAGACACAATACACACACACCCACACCCATAACATCTATATGATCATCATGATATCAACAGATATTACAGATTAGTGCCTCTTAGAGCCTTCAGTGTCCTGTATAGGACTTTTGTTTCTTATCAGAATCCTTCCTAGCTCTACTTAAAATCTTCTTTAATAGAGGAACGCTCTGCTGTAGGATTCAACATAGAAAGTTTAATAGATTTCAGGAACTCAGTTTTGGGAACAAACTCAAAGGAAGCCAAAGGAAGTGCTTGCTAGCCTGCTATTCCACAGGGGTTCATCTATCATACCAATAGAACAATAACAAATAAAACTTTTAGATTGAAACACTTAAGGGTTCTTCATTTGTCCCTCTTTTTAAAATTCAAAGAAGAATGTTGCTACAAGATGTTGTGTTTCTATAACATCACCACATATTTCTAGTTTATAGTTCATAATTTTCCCTCGCACTTTATTTAATTTGACTCTCTGTATATTTTATCCCATTTATTCTTATTTTTATGTGCACATTTTATTTGTTATACTTGCAAACGTCAATTTTTTTTTAAAATTATTTTTAAAAATTATTTTATTCTACTGTGGATTTGATGAGATTTAACTTACCTTATACTTTTACACCTTACAAATTTTATTCTATTTTTCTGGTCACGGATGGTGGTGTCAGCATTTCACCGCATGTTGTACTCTGTATGGTTGTGTACTGTATGCGTAACAAATAAAACTTGGCTTTGAACCTTTTAAGAGCCTAAAAGCCTGTAATTATCCAATGATCCCATAAAGAACTTTTACTTTTTTAGAGCATTTACACTATTAGAATAAACGATTCTTTAAAAAAGTTTGTTTGATAAATAAGATTATTGGGTTGAGAAATGCTTTATAATTGAGAATTATTTATACAATATAAACATAATTACATTTAATATATAAACTTTATAATATATATTGTAATAATACATTATAATTATACATATTTTCATTACATGTTCATATTTGTATATTCATTTTTATAATTACAACACTTAAAATTTGCTATTACAAATAAACATGATATACAGCATCATCAGAAATATGATTTCATTTTTATTTTTTAAACACTTTTTTAAGCAAAATTTTATAAAATATTATTTTCTTTTCCTGATATGATACAAACATATGCAGTGGAAATCTGAAATGAAACAAACAAAAAAAATGGATGAATGATAATTATTATTATTCTTTTTTAAA
>JAOVVB010000027.1:695145-706866 GCA_028570985.1 Heterobranchus longifilis | reverse complement strand
AAGATGCAGCACTGTCACAGCCACCACGCACCCCCTGACCTGATGACGCTTCTTGACCACTTCATTTCGCTATGTAGGTATTAAGGCAGACAATTTGAACCTGACAGAAACCATAAACTGCACATTTTACACAGAATCGTGACACTGTTAGACGTCTGTTCTCTTATTTGTCTCCTGTTTAAACTCTTCAGCGTGTGTTTTATCCGCGGTCTGATTTCATAACAGATCCTCAAGCTCCTTTGCTGCCATGTGTGAAGTCGCATATTTAATTCCTTTTATAGCGCCTGAATAATAATGTAGCATGATGATTAGTCTGTGTTGTTCGTGTTAATAGTGGCAAATGTCGTCTCACTTCATTTATTCTGAACAAATATGAGATGTTAAGAACGTTTTCATACTCCATGGCCCTTTCTTTTCAACCACTATATATCTATATATTTTTTTTCTTTACCTTCCCTTGCCATTGTTCTCTGGCTTAGGTTTGAGAGCGTGTAGGCTGACATGCAGTAAAAACACGATGTCTCAGTGTCACGCTGTAGGAGGGTGAAGCAATCACATGTTGTCTTTGAGCAAACAGAACCGAATTCCCAGCACATCCTCACCGTTTTATTAGCTCTTAAATGTGATATTTGCGAAGGATTTTGTCTCTCTGTGTTTCTCCAGTTGAACAGCAGCACATCAGCGCAAGTGTCCTTATTGAAGATTCTGAGTTCTGACCAGAGTTAGAAGGGCTACAAGAAAAATAATGACATCATGTGTGACTTGTAATAAAAACATGGGGGAAAAAAATAAAATCTCATGCCACATATAAGTAACTGTTTCCTGTTTTCTAAATGGTGTTTTTTTTTAGATAAATATTTTAATATTTTTAAAAGAGGATTAATCAACACTGTATTTCTCCACCCAACTGCCGTTCTGGATTCTGATTGGTCAGAAAGTGTTGATTATTTTTCCAGAACAGCAGCTCTGACAGTAGACCTGTTAAAAATCATAGGTTTGTATTAATGTGCTCAATATAATACTTTACTGGAAGGAGTCTTCAGTGTCAGTGCTGTAACTTTAGGTTTTTTGACATCTACAGGCCAGAGGAGTTTACAGCGTCTTTGCAGTTTATACATAACTAAACCAGAGTTTTTATCTTATTAAATGCACTTGATGTCCACCCAAGGCCATGGCCACTTTTGGATGTAAAAAATGTGACAATGCCAATGTACCCAAAATCTGCATAGTTAACCAGTTACAGAACCCACACCTAATAACATTATGTCATCTTAAACAACAAAGCTACAAAGCTAACTAGATTCACAAGGCTGAATCCCAAATCCTTCTTTTACCCCTGATCCAAGAGAAATCACATATTTGTACAGCATCTGAAGTAATCACGTGATGATAAATTAATATCCTTATTATTTTTTCCATCCATTTTCACATGCTTGTTTTTCTTTTAAATAAGTTATAAAATCCACCATGACACACTGCATATGAAAATAACCGGCAGAACAGAAGCTATCAGTTGCTAGGCTACGCTTTTGTCTGTGTGACAAAGCATCAAGTAATCCGGTAGGTCATCGGGTGATACTTCTGTTATTTTTTTGTTGGTTCCGAAATTTGGTGCAGAACTTAATTATGAACGAAAATACCCAGTAGCCTAATCTCGGCGCTCTGTGCTTTTGCGTTATACTGACTGACATCATGGAAGTCATGTGACAGCAAAAGATCAGTAACTATAATACAACCCAAATTCCGGAAAAGATGCTTGGGACTTATTCAAAATTTTAATAAAATGAAAACTTTCCAATCACATGAGCCAATATTTATTCACAATAGAACATAGATAATCAATGATTAAATGGATAAATTTGACACAAATTATCCACTAAATAGCTCATTTCAAGATTCAGCTGGGAGGACATCTAGCACCAGGTCTGCGACATAATTGCTATCAAAGGGACATCTTAGAGAGGTAGTCTCTCAGAAGTAAAGATAGACAGAGGCTCTCCAATCTGTGAAAGAGTGTGTAAAAAGATACTTTAAAACAATGTTTCTCAACATCAAAGCCTTTGCAAATCTCATCATCTACAGTGCGTAACATCAAACAATTCAGAAAAACTGGAGAAATCTCTGTGCGTAAGGGACAAGGCCAAAGACTTTTGTTGGATGTCCGTGGTCTTCGGGCCCTCAGACGACACCGCATCACTCATCAGTATGATTGTGTCATTGACATTACTAAATCGTGTAATGAGGACCAAGGCTTATTTGAAATGGACTGTTTCATAGTGGAAAAGTATTCTATGGTCAGACGAGTCCATATTTGAAATTTTTGTTGGACATTACGGATGCCGTGTCCTCCAAGCTAAAGAGGAGGGAGACCTTCCAGCATGTTATCAGCATTCAGTTCAAAAGCCAGCATTTCTGATGGTATGGGGGGGCATAAGTGCATATGGTATGGGCAGCTTGCGTGTTTTGGAAGGCACTATGAATGCTGAAAGGTATATAAAGGTTTCAGTTGACATCTATTTCAGGGATGGTCTTGTGTATTTCAGCAGGACAATGCAGAACCACATACTGCAGTTATTACAACAGCATGACTTTGTAGTAGAAAGGTCCGGGTGCTGAATTGTCTGCCTGCAGTCCAGATCTTTCACCTATAGAGAACATCTGGCGCATTGTTAAATGAAAAATACGTCAAAGACGACCACAAACTCTTAAGCAGCTGGAAACCTATACCAGGCAAGAATGGGACCAAATTCCAGCAACAAAACTCCATAAACTCATAACCTCAATGCCCAGATGTCTTCAAACTGTTTGGAAAAGCAGAGGAGATGCTACACCATAGTAAACATGCTCGGTTCCAACTTTTTGAGATCTGTAGCAGGCATCAAATTTGAAATGAGCTTATTTTGTGCATCAAATTGTAAAGTTTCTCAGTTTAAACATTTGTTATGTTCTCTATGTTCTACTGTGAATAAAATATTGGCTCATGTGATTTGAAAGTCTTTTATTTTTTATTTTATTCAAATTTAAAAAGACTTTTTGAAATTCGGGTTGTAATGTAGTACATACAATGTGACAATACAAATACAAAATGGGAAGGGCATCCGGCGTAAAACCTGTGCCAAGCTTGTATGTGCAGACCAAGTGTCCGCTGTGGCGCCCGCTTGCTGGGAGAAGCCGACAGACCAAAAAAAATTATAAAATGCACTACATACAATACTGTGATAAGAAAAGATAGATAAAGTAGTTAGTATGATGATGCTTTGAGGACCCTTTAATGTCTGATACAATTAGTGCAGCTCTATAAGGAAATTAGCTACTAAGTTTTACTGAGCGTCCTACAGAACAATCCACACTTCACCGGCTTCTTTTTCGCATGCAACACCTGGCAGTTCCATTTTGTTTTTTGTCTAAAAAGTGGTGGCTTATATAATATGCTGCTTTCTTTTCTGAAATGCAAACATTTTTCTGTAACCTTTAATTTTGTGGTGTAATACTGATGTTTGAAAATCATAAATGTTTTTGTACTGACTCAATAATAAAGTCATAAAATAAAATTTAAAAAATCTATAATAAGGTTTGTACTAAAAAACACAGGATGCCTAAGTAAGACTTTTGCACAGTACGGTGTGATTTTAGATGCTCCACAACAATAGATTTAACTATAGTTCTAAAATCATACCGTACTGTGTAAAAAGATAAAATAGAACGTGTACAATTACTTCATCAAAATCATCATTAACAGGATGCTGTTAGTTTAATGGATGCTAAAAAAGGTTAACCACAACTAACAGCATCCTGTTAATGATGATTTTGATGAAGTAATTGTACAGGTGCTATATTATCTTTTTACTTTCATAATGTAAAGCAAGTAAATCCTATACAAGATACATTGTTTACAGACAAATGCATCAGTAATTTTCTTTCAGAAAAATATTTTTAGTAAAAAAATAAAAATCCAGATGGATGGATTCATATAAAAACATGCTTGCAGGTTCCCCAGAAAAATCATTTTTTTGCTAATCTATTAGTTTTCTAACCACTTCTACAAGGCAAACCCATATGCTAATTCAATCATCAATTCTATTCTTAGAATGCCTCCTTTTGTATCTATTTCCTCTAAAAGATTTGCAGTTCCTGTGTTACCAATTAGCAGACAGATGTGTAACATTATGAATGCGTTGTGGATTCCAGAGGATTATGCTCCAGACTGCTGGCTGTGCTAAGAACGTAGTGAGAATGTCAACGGTAGCCGTCTTATTAAATTTTCTGATGCCTCATCGTGGTGCGTGTCTGTGCCAGGGACTATTTTGGGATGATGACAGAATAAAATCATAAGGTCAGGGTAAGGGCTCTGGAATAGAACTACACACACATAACATCAGAATGGCATACCATCTCGACAACAAACATGGCCATCGATTGGCCACATACCTCTTTTAATTTAGGAAAGTTGTTGTCTTGTTTACCTCGCTTCTTATTTTCTGTTTGTCTTTTCCTCTCATTCACTCTACTCTCACTCTTTTTATCTCTCCCCTTGTCATGCCGCTCTCGCTCTCTCTCTCTACCTCTCTCTCTCTCTCTCTGGCTAAGCCCTTGCCTGTCTCTGATCCGCCACATGTTTCTATTCTTGTCACTCAGATGATGCGGAATGGGGTTTAGGCATTAATGGCACCGAAATGAGCTGTTGACTTATACTTTAGAGAAAATATCACATGGAGAAAAGATAGCAAACAATTAGTCTCATTCCTGATACTCCCAGAACAACTGCAGGAAAAGGGCACTGCAAATTTGGATGCTTTTCTACTTTTCCTATGTGGCCCAAAACGCCTTGCTGTTACCCCTCCTCCTGTTTATACTATGATCACCAGCATTCCTCTTCCATAAAAACAGGGGGGAGGATCACAGGAAGGCTGTATGTCTTTGCCAGACTTGTAATCCTGAAGTGTTTGGGGGGCTGTCCGCTGGCTGAAAAAGAGATCCATCCTCTTGGCATATTTATCTCTGTAGGAGCAATGAGCTACACCATCACAGAAGCTGCCCTTATGAAGAGCAAAACTCACTCATGCCTTGCTCAATTTGGAACTGCAACCTTCCGTTCTCTTCACCCATTTCCGTCTTTCTTGCCTTTACTTTAACTTTTTCCTAACCTTCTTAATCTCCTCCCTTAGTAATGAGTTACTTTCTTATGCTCAGCAAGTCTCACGGAGAAGGACTGCTTTCTCGATACCAGCGCTTGCGGCAAGATGAGCAAATGTGCGACATCGTTCTGGAAGCTGAAGGCAAGGAGTTTCCAGCTCACCGCACCTTGCTAGCCTGCTCCAGTGACTACTTTTGGTCATTATTCCAGGAACACACTTTGGAGTCCAGGGCTCGGACTGTTATTCTACCAGCTGTATCCGCAACTGGTCTGGAACTGGTCCTGGACTTCATTTATACCTCATGGATCTCACTATCTCCCTCTACCTTGGAGGACACCCTGGAAGCATCCTGCTACTTGCAGGTTACCCATGCTCTCGATCTCTGCACTGAGTACATCTCGAACAACCTCACTCTGGATAACTGCTGCTTTTTTGCCAATGTCGCTGCTCGTTACAGTCTCTTTGAGGCATGTGCTGTCACAAGTCATTTTATTGCAAGGAACCTGGCAGGACTTCTAGGTGCCAATGGGGACAGATCTGGTCTGCTAGACCTGAACTTTGATTCTTTTCGAGAGGTGTTGGGATCAGATGAGATACCAGGGGTGAAGGAGACAGCCCTGCTACAGCTAGCTCTGGACTGGTTTTCTTGTAACTCTTTACCTGCCTTGGAAAGTAACTCTTTGCTCAGTCGCATTCGATTTGGCCTGGTGCCACCAGAAGATCTGACTCATCTGAGTTCCCTTAACCCAACCCTACGCACTCCTTTTATTCACAGCTTAGTACAGAAAGCCCTGCACTACCACATGCAGGTTCCTCTCCAGCCACTAATCCAGAGTATCCATACAAGTTTGAGAGGCACAACCAACACAGTACTCCTGGTGGGAGGAGGTTCAGAATCAGACAGACCGCAAACCCAAATTCAGAGCTTCAATCAAGAGAGCAAAAAGTTCCATGTGCTCCCCATTAACATGGTGAAGAAGCTCCAGCATCAAGGAGTTTGTGTGGTGGGAAATTTCCTCTTTGTGCTTGGAGGAGAGGTTGTAGAGGTGGATGAGGAGAATGAGAAGACAGCAATGATGACAGTGTCTGACCAAGTGTGGCGCTATGATCCTCGGTTTGAACGTTGGGAAGAGATGGAGCCGCTCTTACAAAAAAGGGCACAGTTCTCCTGCTGTGTGGTTGAAGGTGTAATCTATGCCATAGGAGGACGAGGCCAGAAAGGAGAGCCCACCCTGTCTTCAGTGGAAAAATACAACATGAATGCAGGGTGCTGGCGTAGCAGCGTAGCTTTGCCCCATGCTCTCCATGGACAAGCTTGTGCAACAATTGGCAGAGGTATCTATGTCTCTGGCGGCATCCATGGCAGCCATTCTGAGAGTAGTAAGGAAGTGTTGTTTCTTAACACCTTCGATAAAGATGTCTGGTTAAGACGCTCTTCTATGTCTATTGCCAGATTTGGCCATCAAATGGCAGCCATAAATGAAAAACTCTATGCCTTCTTAGGGATGTATGAACCCTTTTGCGACATCGAGTGCTACGAGGCCAAACAAAATCAATGGACGAGACTGAAACCGCTTCTGCAAGACCGCTTCTGTTACGGTCTGACCGTCACACCAGGCGGATGCATGTTGATGTTTGGAGGTAGAAAGTGGCGTGATGGACAGGAAGTGTGTGTTTGTGATGTTCTGGAGTACAACCCTGAATATGACTGCTGGAAGAAGGTGTGTAAGCTGCCACATCCATTATGTGGGGCTCAGTGTGCTCAAATGAGTCTCCAAGAACGTACAGAGAGCTAGGAACCCATGAAAATCCCCAAACCTCCATATGCACCCAGAGAACTATGAGTAGAAAGCAGAAGATTGTTCAGTCTGTGAATACTTGGCAGGCTTGTAAAGGGTAAATCTGACTGATCCGTGCAGGCAGAACGGATTTGACCTTCAGAGCGGTGAATCGAATAATCTTGGCACTGGAGGCACTGCATTGTAAGCATGACAGCAATGGAAGGTCATAATGACAGAACGAAAATGACAAGAGTCCACCAAGAGTCCAAGGTTCAGGGGTTGTCATATTTCCAGAAAATTACTTTGACACAGATTGGACACTGAGGACTGTCTGAAGCAGCTGTATGCACAGTCTTAAACACAGCCTGGCAATGGATCCAAATACGTAAAGCAGAAAGAACTGAAGATTTCTGGCAGAAATGGGAGCTTAGGCAGATAAAAGGATGGCAGGAAAAAGAAAAATAGAATAGATCTGTAAGAAAAAAAGGCTGAAGCATAAATAGTATTAAGAACAAGGTATTTAAAAGTATGTTAAGTTAATTAAAGGTCTCTGAGTGTGTGTGGGATGAAAATGAGTCGGGGAAAGTAGATTTAGCGCTCTCAAATGCAAAACGCGGGTCAAAACTCAACAACTGCCTCGGTGTAGGGCACTTTCCACTCTTTGTGATGACCTAAGTAATTAAAATTCACTGGAAAAATGTTAAGTGTGATATGTTGCACATCTTGCATGCGCCATTTATCTGAATCATGAAATAAAAAGCGTCTTCCCAGAGCAAAACTATTTCAGCTTGCATGCAGAACTTAATAAAAGCTATTCAAAGGTATGCCTTCAGAAAGTGCCTGAATAGACGCGCGGAGCGTGAGAGCTCGCGTCCCTGGAGCTTGCAAGTCATTTAGCGTGATTCATTTTTTGCTTTGTCGTAATGAGCTTAAAATAAATGAAATGATTAATGCATGGCGTTAAAAGCGAAAGGCATGAACTCGACAGAAAGAGAGCAAGGATGTGGTAATTAACACAGGGGAGAAACACTAGGGATGTCTGTACGCTAGGATACAGCGGATTAGCACCAGGTGGCCTGAGAGAGAGAGAGAGAGAGAGAGAGAGAGAGAGTATACAGAAAGCAAAGAAAACCTTCACGAGAGCTTGGAGAGATACAGATAAGCAAGAATGTCAAATAAAGTCATTTTTGGATGGAGAGAGATGGATTGTTGGGGTTTTTTTTTTCTCTATTTCATGATGCTTAAGCTGAAGCTGTAAAGCCTGCGGCTCGGCTGTCATGGTTGAGGAAAAGAATCTAATTGTGTTCTACAAAAAACAAAACCAACAATAACTCAGTAATAATGCTCGGTGTGTCATGCTGTAACAGGAAAATGAGGTGTGTGATGAAGCAGAGTTACTGTTACCATGTGGAAGTTAATTTCTCCTCACCAAATGCTTACAATTAAAAATTATTAATAACAAACTGTATATGTTTTAGCTGGGTGTAGATACGTTAATTGTAATTAATGAATTGATATAGTCATCTTCTATAATGTAATTGATGACAGAAACTAACAAATCGTTTAATGGAGCTATAAAAGGATGAAAAGTATGAGGTGGTGTTTATTAAAAAACAAAGTGACTCCGTTTTATCCGTAAAACAGTAACTCCATTTTATCAAAGCACCAAGATGTTGATTGTACAAGAACAACACACACACACACACACACACACATACACACATACACACACACCACAGAGCCCAATAAGAAATTAATAAGAAAAATCTGCTTACATAGAAAACAAAATCTGTTCTTAAATTGCAAGATCTCACAAAACCCAGAGTAACTGATAGACAGCTGAATATTTTAGGCTTTGTTTACATTACCCTCATTTTTTACCCTCATGTCACACAGATCTGATTTTCATGACTGTCTGATCAGATGTTTTTCAGATCGGATCTAAGTCACTTTTGTATGTGGTCCTAGATCAGATATATAGCTGATAAGTGGTCATGTGACCTGAATGAGAACGGGCAGATCAGAAATGATGTGATCGTTGTGCAGACGTAGGGCGTGACGTTATTAGTCAGCACTGGCAGTGCGGGGATTTTAAAGCAGTGCTAGCAACGGCTAAAGCGCGGCGTCTGGCTTTATTGTTTCTTCTGGATCTTAACACACACACACACACACACACACACACACAGCTGCTAACTGGTAACTGCTCGTTGTCCTCCAGAGCAAAACCCCAAGCGTATTTATGACTCATTCTCATAACTCATGACATGTTTTAACCCCGACAGTGCGAGTAAACCAGTGTGTGCAGAGACAGTGTGGGCTTCTAACCAATAGTACACAAGACTGAATTTTTGTAAACAATCAGAACGCAGCAGGTGGGATTTCTTAACCTCATACAAGGTTGATAGGATCATTTATGTGCTTTAATTGTTGTTGGTTTTTTATTTACTTTGCAAAGAACGAAAGCAAAAAAGAGTACTTCTCTAGCAATGACACTTTGTACACACACACACACACACACACACACACACACACACACACAGTTTCATTCCTTACAATAATAATGAGTCCCAGAGCGAGGTAAAGCATGAGTATAAGACAAGCACGCTTTCATGAGCAAAATTTTATTGACTTTAACCACATCGACCTCAAAAGTTGAGAAACAGATTGATTTCCTAAATAAATTATGAAATAAATAAAACTGCCAGGAAGTAAGCTAAAGACAGCACGGCATTTACTAACGGCATTTCCCAAATGGCATGCCTAATTAGAACAGATAATTATTTGCAGAAACATGATTGTAGATTTACTAGACTGGTCCATGTTTTAAGTTGTTAGGTTCTTTGTTTTTTTTTGTCTAAGAGTGTTATTTATTCAAGACTCTTAACATGTCCTAAATGCAAAAAATCTGCCCAAGTCCAATAAAAAAAAAAAAGAAGAAAAAAAAGGCAGGAAACCCAGTCTAGTAATTCCAGTCATTTCCATGAAAATGCAAACACTGTGCTGAGTCTAACATCGTCTACATCGTCATAACGCTGATATACCTCATATATGATACAGTATAATCACATGATCAAAGCAAGTACATCAGTTATTACTTTTCATGAGGGTTATTAATCTCTCACACGACCGCAATGTACAATATAATACACACACCTCACCTTATCTTACATTAAACTCTAATCAGGACATTCTGTGTCTAAAAAATAGAAATAATAATAATAATAATAATAATCACACAATATAAGTCCTCTGAGTGCTTTGATTGCTTCAAGTCCAGTTCATTAGATTTCATTCAGCACTCATCTGAAGAAACAAACAAACAAACAAACAAAATAAATAAACGAGTATAAACTGTTAGAGTGGATCTGAGCCATGCAGTATAAGAATATAAGGTATATAAATATATTTACAAATGAAGCCGGATAACAATGAGTGCTGACGCACAATAATATGAATATTTTATTAATTAATATGATGAATTCATTTTTATTATGAATTATAAGTCGACAAATGCTATTAATTAATTATGATGTATTTATTTTTACTCACTCTAGTGATTCATAATTTTTTTTATTAATAACTGATTGAAATGTTTCTTTATTAAATTAATGAATGCAAATAATAAATGAAATTTTTTAAATAATATCTATAATTATTATGATTTCTTTTTAAAAAAAGGTGGATTGTACTGCTTATAGCTCGAAACAGCCCTGATGAAAAGTTCCTACATTCCTGAATATTTTCATCCATCGTAACGTTTTCTCGCCCTATGATTGGATGAAGCCGCAGACGCCTAATGAATTATTCACAAGGCTCATTATAATACACGGTCACAGTAGGCTTAATAGGAAGTAGTACTGGCACGATCGCGCGAGTCGAGTCCCTGCGCAGGAAACCTCGTGCCTGGTGTTTATGAACTAACTGCTTTACATTTTTATAGAGTCATCACTCATTTCATCTGGAGGCGCAGAAAAACCTCGGACGCTCCGCTCCGCAGAATGAACGCGTCCATCAAGGCCCACGCATGGCTAAATCATAGGCTTCGGCCAGCGAAGCCTACACACAGGTGTGGTCTCCTCGCTGCGGAATCTCTCATACAGTATATACACGTCTGGTTCCTGGTTTATATGAATATATACATAAATCTTCACGTATGTTCTACACCTATGACGAGACCAGAAATATGTCATAATATCGACATAAAACTGTTAATATTCAAATCATCATTTTCAGTAATGCTTATACCTCTCTGTGCAGCTTCTCTGAGAATCTGATTTTGATTATGATCAGCCCATCCTACATCCCAGGAGGTGGGGTTTGTCCGATTATTGTTGTGGATCAGGTATCGTATCTCATCTCTTGTCGATCCTAAAAATGTATCTCAAAACGAAAAAATCTGCTAAAAACTCTCTAGCAGGGGTGTAGTCTAGACATAATTTATCATTTGTCATCTTAGGTCATTTTATTGAACACTGCTTAACTTCCCTCGTCTTCTACGTTCACGATTTTTTTCCCTACAAAGCACAAACATGTTATTAAAGTATTTCCTGAAATCTGTCTTCTCATTTGTCACACTGTCATTGCAAGAATGCAGAAATGCAGGACCGCTAACTAGTCGTAATGCAGGAGGCGGGATTTGTCCGGGTCGAGGTTTTGTTCAAACTGGAATGAATCTTTTGCTAATAGGCAGATTTACGACCTTTGTGTTAATGTTTTGTTTTTTTTATGTTTTTTGTTTTTTTTCCAATTTTCTCCCCAATATTAGTCGTAGCCAATTCCTCCCCGTCACTAGGGGGCTCCCACAT